>OY720165.1:29309782-29587282 GCA_963082805.1 Hemicrepidius hirtus
GAAGATATTTTTTGAATGAAGAGAGATATCGTTTTTAAATTTTTTAGGGGTTGTAGAGGAAGATTTTACAATTGTGCATAACAAATTTTGAAAGTTTTTTCCAAAAAACAACTGAATGGCGAATTTTTAAAATCTTTTCCCAAAATAGTGTTTTAAAATCCAGACATCTTGTCCTTTAGAAGATATTTTTTGAATGAAGAGAGATATCGTTTTTAAATTTTTTAGGGGTTGTAGAGGAAGAGTTTACAATTGTGCATAACAAATTTTGAAAGTTTTTTTCCAAAACACAACTGAATGGCGAATTTTTAAAATCTTTTCCCAAAATAGTGTTTTAAAATCCAGACATCTTGTCCTTTCGAAGATATTTTTTAAATGAAGAGAGATATCTTTTTAAATTTTTTTAAGGGTTGTAGAGGAAGGGTTGACAATTATGCGTAAGAAATTTCAAACGTATTTTCCAAAAAACAACTGAATTTTTAAAATCTTTTCCCAAAACAGTGTTTTAAAATCCAGACATCTTGTCCTTTAGAAGATATTTTTTGAATGAAGAGAGATACCAGAAATTTTTAAGGTTTGTAGAGGAGGGGTTGACAATTTATTATGCCTAACGTTTTTTCCAAAAAAAAACAAGTGAATGGCGAATTTTTAAAATCTTTTCCCAAAATAGTGTTTTAAAATCCAGACATCTTGTCCTTTAGAAGATATTTTTTGAATGAAGAGAGATATCGTTTTTAAATTTTTTAGGGGTTGTAGAGGAAGAGTTTACAATTGTGCATAACAAATTTTGAAAGTTTTTTTCCAAAACACAACTGAATGGCGAATTTTTAAAATCTTTTCCCAAAATAGTGTTTTAAAATCCAGACATCTTGTCCTTTCGAAGATATTTTTTAAATGAAGAGAGATATCTTTTTAAATTTTTTTAAGGGTTGTAGAGGAAGGGTTGACAATTATGCGTAAGAAATTTCAAACGTATTTTCCAAAAAACAACTGAATTTTTAAAATCTTTTCCCAAAACAGTGTTTTAAAATCCAGACATCTTGTCCTTTAGAAGATATTTTTTGAATGAAGAGAGATACCAGAAATTTTTAAGGTTTGTAGAGGAGGGGTTGACAATTTATTATGCCTAACGTTTTTTCCAAAAAAAAACAAGTGAATGGCGAATTTTTAAAACCATTTCAGGATCCTTTAAAATCGATAATAATCCGGCACTTCCTCCTTTGGGAGATAATTTTTAAATAAAGACAGATATCGTTTTGCAATTTTTAGGGTTTGTAGCGGAAGGTTTGGTAATTACGTGTAAAAAATTTCAAGAGTTTTACCCAAAAAACAATTACATAACAAATTTTTAAAACTTCGATACTCATCCAAACACTAAAAATTATCTCTGAAATTTTTTTAGGAGTTAAAAGTAAAGGCTTCTTGATTCTCCTCATTCTTACAAACACTTTTTTGTCTTTATTTCATGAAGTGTTTCCTTTTCGTGAAATTAATTGGTGTCACATCTGATATCATTTTTCGTTACGACCAATTTCTGTTTCTTTTTTATTTTCCTTGCCTCTCAATTTCCTGTATTCACGATGTTATGTGGTTCATTTTTTTTCTCCTACAATTAATCATTTCTCATCATACGAATGTACTAATTTTTTCTTTAAAACATCAATAAAATAATCGTAAACAAGAATAATTTTGTACTTCAAGGTTTTAATGTTATCCTTAAGATTTTTTTGTTATGTTACGTTATTTTTCTTTACGTTACAATGCTACAAAAATATTTCTAAACCAAATTGGTTTTGTAATAACAAACATTAGTTCCATTACCTATTCTTTCATTTTCCTGCTTCCACAATATGTACGTTCATATTTTATTACGATGGCGAGCAATAATGTTTTCACGCTTATTTTACTTCTTTTGTGCTCTTGTTCTCATTCATCAAAATGAGCTTCCCCTTTTTTGTGGTATGACATTTTCTACAAATAATACCTCATTATTTATCTTTTAAAAATAACAAAAGGAAATGAACAATTTTTAACATTTATCTTAACTGTGCTTTCAACTTTCAAGATTTGCTATTTCTTTCTTAAAACCCAATTTTAATTTATAATAATTCGTCCCAGTCTTAAAAAAATTCGTCAAAGTACATAAAAATCTAGTTTAGTATCGAATTTTACTATTTGACCTGAGTAAAGAAACTCAAACTTAAGTCAAGGGTAACAGGTTAGTCTTTACTATCAGTTTCTAGTCTTCTCCTCCGACAAAAGCTTCCATGATGCAGCAGCTGTGATGCCACATCTCAGTTTTGTTGGATCTTTTATTTTTTTTTTAAATCTGACCGGACATTCTTCTCTGCTTACTTGTTAGGGTTCGATGGATTACACCTGCCTTTCTTTCGGTTCGGTACCTGAGACAATTATTTACCTGAGGTCGGAATCTTCAAGAAATTCGAGCGAAATTTTTAGGATTTTAAACGTTTTGACCTATCTATAAGTTTTTATATAATATGACGAAATATTGTTTCATTGTACCTTATGGACAAATAAGTTGAAAAAAAATCTCCCGAGACGTGTGTCTCTTCAGTTCCCACCCCCTAGATTTTAGAAATCATAATAAAAAGACTGTATTACGAAAAATTATGTAAACTCGGGTGAAGCAAAAAAGTTGTTCAGAAAACGTTTCTAAAATTACCTTTACAAAGTCAAAAAGTTCTAAAACTGGAGGAAAGTTCTTTGTTTCTTTAGGGCACTTACGTACAAATTTAATGTGTAACGATCTAACTTTGAAAAGTACCCATTATACATTTAGGGGTTGCATTAATAATCACAATTTTAACATAAAATGAAAGTAAATATTTCTTAAAAATAAATCTTTATACAGGGTGAATCAATAGAGAGGAAGCCATGGTTGTCTAAATTTTCCGTTAAAATACAAAAGAAATATTCGGGTTGTTAGGAAACAAGAAGACCAGATTTTTAAATTCAAATTAAAATTTTCAAGACTAAAATTGAAATTTCCTGAAAGTTTCTGTCCTGCTAAAGAAGAGACACGCTTTGTCGCTTTCAAGTCTAAACATTTATTGTGGAAGGGATATGTGTAATAGTTTAGAATTATTGTTCTCAAACCGCAGTCTTTAATATTTTTGTATTCTTAAACCTATGATGTAATCCTTTGGAGATTTCTTTTGTTTTGGAATTCCTGGTATTTGGATTATAACCGCAACTTCCTTTAAGTTACATCTGGTTACATCAATGCTTTTCTGCTCAGATATATTTTTACTTTCCCATACCATTCTATGGGAAATATTACTCTCATGGAAATTTTTGAAATTGAGATTTTCGCGGAAATACGTGTTTTGGACCTCCAGGAACCCAAAAAAGTGGTTTAGAAAAAATGTCTGTCTGTGGGTGTCCAAAAATTTTGAAATTTTTGAAAAATTATTACAAAACAACTGGCCACACGATTTTGTTTAAATTTTCTATACTTATGTAGCTTGGTGTTAGGTACATTTTCGATTTTTGATTAATGTTAGAGTTTCACTGTGGCGCCCTCTACGAGGTTTTGAAAATCGGAAATTGATTCTCCTATAGCTCCTTTATTAATCAAAATATGAAAGAAGTTTAAATATAAAACTTATTCAATATATTGCTCTGCATTTTCCTAAATTTATATCACGTATACAGGGTGTTTGCCTTTCGCAATACAATAAGCAACTTTGTTATTTTAAATAAAACACCCTGTATAATATTATATAATTGAATGCAAAATTGAATTGTCTATCACATAGTATAAGGTAGTCATATAGCTAAAATGTACGGTTGATGAGAAAATCGCGAACTTCCGCTGCGTTAGTAAATTAGATGCCTGTCTCTCTTCTGTACGTATCGAACCCGTATAGTCTGGTGTTTCTCGCTACGCATTCAAGTGATTTCCAATGCTGCCTCGCGAACTACTGTTGAATACCAAAAACGAATGTTTATTTTTAGTAAAGGGAAGTCCACTTTTTTTAACACCTTCTGGTTTTGAATCTTTCATTAGAATTCTATTTTGAACTAATTGGTATTATTATTCTTCTGTCTTTCCAAGTCATTATAAATTCTTCGCGATTCATGGTTACCAAACCAAACCTATAAAACAGTCTGTTAGTTCGTATGTCTACTCGTTTGTAATTTTGAACCACAAACACCCACATTTTTGTAATTTATAAAAATATTTTCTAGAGGTGTTAGCAACGAGAATTTCTTTTCGTTTTTTAAAAGAAATAATTGCAAATATTTTATTTATTGCACCCTCTACAGAGAACTAAAACAATCACAGAAAATTAAAAAAAATTCTTTCAAAATTCAAGTCGGAAAATAATAATAATTTTTTTTGGAAAAAAAATAAGACAGTTTTTAGAAAATTTAGTGTTTTCAGCTGAAAAAATACGACTTCAGACAGAGACTAATTTTTAAATCCCTAAAGATTATTTCGTTGGGAATAACTTTTTTAAACTCGAACAGAAGTTTACTTTCATTAATTACTCTTGAGATAATACAAACGTCTGTTAACCTACATACCTGAAATTCTCTCGTGAAAAAGAAAAAGTGAATAATAATGAGTATTCAAAAAATAGGGGATTTACTTCCTAAAACTCGTGTTTTGTAAGTTAGGGTATACCAAGCGAGTTTATAAAAGATTTGAATTAATATTCGAATCCTTATTCAAGAAATACACGATACAACCTTCGATTTCTTTTAACAAATACTTTGAAAGGCAAACATGAGGTAAATATAATCAATTACATCATATTTCCATATGTTTTATTCCTTCAATAATAAAATTAAGTGTTTGGATTCGAAATATTACCGTAAGGACGAAATAAAAGCTTAGAATAGTTGAGTCCTACGTATGAGTTTGTTGGAGTGCACGCTACCCTATAAATGATATTTAGTCTGGATGTTATTTTTAATCTTGCATTCAAAACAACCACTGGTTAAAACGTTGTATTAAATATTCGAAAAATGTCCTACACAAAGTACATACGAAAATTCCTGCAACCCACACATTCCTGCGAAAACACATGCTTTTTGTTTTCTTAGGAAACATTCCCACAACAAACTGAAAACATAACAATTACCTTTAATTAAAAGTACTGCAATAAAACCAATTTACCCAATTGATTCTAATTCATCCACTGAGGGCACTATCAATTGATCTTTCAATTAAAGAAACAATCAACAAAACTGTTGGTTAGGGTAGTAATGTTTTCCTAATATCAAGACCGATAATAAAAATATCGTCTTTTGAAAAATAATCAAGCAAGCACTAATAAGGGAAGAGAACCGTCTTTTTTTTTTTTATTTGATTTACCAATGACGGTTAAAGACGCGACCGACGCCGGTTCCGTTTAACACTCGCCCGTTCCGCTGAAAATTTCCGACTCCGAAGACTTTGGCGCGGTTCGTTGTGTTCAATTCAAACGGAATTGAACAACTTTAGTGCGCCGGTTTCGCGACGCTTTAATGTTGTACGAGGCATCTACACTTCGCTAGCTAAATGATAATCAAGTAAGCCGTGCTTTTAAAAGGATTCTAGATTAAAATTAATTTTTGCTAGTACTCGCAACTCAAATTGATTGTGTTCCTAGAAAAAATACGCTTTTAATTTTTCAATAGGTTTTAACGTATACAGGGTGTTTTACGATTGCTGTGCTGGCCACAATACTCGTGGAACACACTGACATGTTTTTTGGTTGCATTTTTTTCAGAAGCAAAATTTTGAAAATCTGAGTAGCAGATATGAAAGAAAGACCATAAGTCAAGGGAAACAGTTTTTTTACCGGACTCTCTAACTTCAAAATGGCGGCCGCTATGAATTTTTCAAAATTTTTACTGTAACGCCCCACAACTGCAAAACCAGTTTTCTGATCATGTTCAGCAACAACTTGTTGGGAAGCCCCCCCCTTCAAAATTTTTTAATGACCATAATATTAAAAAGAAAGCCAATAGGGCGGCGTCAAGTGCCTTAATTTGCTTAGTGCCCGACCTCGATCCGACCCTGGTTTCTTGTTTACAATATTTAAAGGAAGGGTTGATTAGAGCAAACAAAATTAATTTCCCTGGCCTATTTCCGTCTCCATTAAGCAAAATAAATATTGATCTTTATAATTCTTTATTTATTCAACCAAAAGTTGATTTCCCATGTGTTCGGCGACCTTCATTTATAGTTACATAACTTTTAGCGCAATAATATCCGTCCGTTTTTGCTCTACAATATCCCTTTTATGTTTGTAACACGCCGACAACTTGAAATATTCATGAAAAATTACACTTCTTTAAATCGGCTATTTATAAAAGTTATTCATGACAATAAGTATTATGCGAGCTTTTTTTATTAACAACCACTCCCAAAGAAAATCATTTATCATTGTAACCTTCCTCCTCTTGCAGAAAATAAACATTGAGTAATTTGCTTTTTCTTTATTTTATGTTTGTACATCTGAACACACAAAAAAAGTGTAAAACACGGAAATACAAGAAATCAAGGTGAAATAAAGTTAAATTAAATTAAATAATAAATTATTAACATTAAAAAATTCTTCTAAATTATGCAATATTGCATATTTTTCAATGTGTCATTTTTTTTTTCAAATTATAACGCCTTGCACTTTATTCAGAGAAGGTTACCAGCGTAACGTTGCGTTGAAATCTCCAAGAAAATCAAGTGTTAAGTACTTCGTGTTAAGTATTGTCGTAGTTGCGTTTACAGTAAAATATTTCTTATCACACTTAGACAATTATTGATCCTCACACATAATTTGTTAAATTTTTTTTATTGTTTATATTGCTTTTATTAATTATTAAAATAATTTAATTAATTGTTATGTAACCAACATTACAGTTTGGTATATTTGGTAGAGGAAATGTTAGTCGAACAAATATTTAATTTATTCGCCAAGCTTTTTTTTTCTTATTTAAACAAATATTTGTTTTCGTTTTGATGATGTTACTAAACTCTACAAAAACTTGTAGAATCGACAACAATAAGGAAATCTTGTCAGTAAATATTTAAAATCGTGTACGTGGAATTTCAAGTTTAAGTAAGGAGGATACTTAGCACTGTTCACTGTATCGAGATATGTCGTCTATAGACCATATAATCAAAAGCTTCTTTTGATTAAAGAAAGTTTTTTTTATTAATTATTTAGAAGGCTATAATTGTAGGAACGCTAACCTAGTCACGGTGCCCGCCTACTTGATTGCGCCAGATCGTTCGCCTCCATAAAATAAACACCCTCTACACAAGGCGATTAAAAATTCGTTCAAGATTAAAAATTATTTGAAAAACAATTAGAAATAAAATAAAAATTAGTGCAAACCATCAGTAAAACTTTACTCCCACGTAATTGCTTTATAAAATAATTTATTACTGTAAAACAAATAGAAACAACAAAGACAGCACATAGGTACCTAGTACTAAATTTAAGAAATAATTTATAACTGTAACAAATTAATCAAATGCATAAATTCTTTTCACTTTTGCGTAGATATTATGTTCTTATTTAAATAAATTGTTTAAATAATAATTAAGCCGTTATCAAGGTTTAATTCTTTTAGGATTTGTAATTTATTGACGACCTAGATTATATTTTTTGGAATGCGGATATGGAAGAACAAATATGTTTTTGGGGCAAATACGTCCCTTATAAATTTAAAAGGCGATTTTTTTCGGATTTAGGCGATCGAGCTGGATCCAAGCCACAAACAACTTTTGTTCCCACTTCTGATATCTACTAAATTTTTTTTGACATAAATTAAAGGATAAGGAATATAATACTAAGAAATTCTTTTGCTATAATCACAAACAACATTTATTTTGCATATTAGAGAGGTCATAGTAAAGGCAACTAAATTAAACTGTCTCTGAATATCCCCTTAGGGCTGACGACCGTCTGGCTGGAATAAATTGAAGGTACAAATGCAGTTTATGATTTACTTCCGCATTTTTTTACATCGGATGTCAAGAGAAAACCAATCAATTCTAAGAATAAAACTTAATTACAGCTTAATTAATCAACTTTGTCCTTTTACTCCTTTAACGGAGATCATCCTGAAATATAATCGAGTTTTCGTAACACACTGTAAATTATTTTCTTTTGTAAAGTGTAAAGTCTTTGTTATACTTAAACCATTTTAAAGGATATTTGAAGACGATATCAACAAGGTCGATAAAAATAATAGGTCAAGGTATACTACTTCGCTTATTTAATCAACTAAGCGAAACGGAACTGATAATGAAAAATATAATGTTCACTTTGCGCTAAAAAGAAAATATTTTCAAAAGTTCCACGATTTTTTTTAAAGAGTGTAATTAGAATAAATTCCGAAAAGAAGAAAGAGAGTTGTACATGGTATTGCCGGGTGGGGTACTTGGAAGCAAAGGGCAAACACTAGAATCAATCAGTGAGGAGGGATCGACCCTTTATTCCCTCGCCGTGTTTTAATTTAAAAATCAAGCGTCCAATGACGGCACGGTAACAGATTCGGGAAGGGAATAAAAGTGGCGACGGAGACTATTTTTTTTTCGGAGTGGGCGTGGCTTATTAGACTACATCTGGCAAGGTTTGGGGTGAAATTAAAAAACCTGAAAATGTCAAAAGTGAGATTTCCATTTTTTGCTGCGGGCACGTGCCCCTTGTGCCCCTCCGGCACCAGCCGCTACAATGTTTGGATACTAATAGAACTTTTTACTGCGTTCAAACAAAAAAGTTTTTGGTATACTAGTAATTATTTTATAATCCCAATTAATAATTGCATTAAAGATGAAGGTCTATTGCGTATTATTAAAAAAAAAACTTTTAAATCATTCTAATAAACGAACTAAAATAATTAGTTGCCCATTACTTAATCTTGGTGAAACTAATTTACTGCAAGTACTCTATAATTTATGAATATAAAAATTGAAACCAGGCGCCTTAATGAAGTCATCAAATGTAATAAATTCCTGAAAGAAAATAATATTTTAATTAAAGTGTTACGCTAAACAATTGTTATCCCTGAAGTCCTCATTACGAATCCAGTTCCCATAGCATGTGCCCTTGAATTGACGTCAAAAGCTCTTGAACCAAACTTCACGGCAGATGCACGCAAATAACAGTTTGATTCGGGACAAAAATATATCCTATTAGTGGATATTGCTGTCGCTAATTATATGTCGACGCTTGAATACCTCATAACATGTTTTTCAGATTTTAAAAAATATTAGGCATAGGAAATGATGACATGATACAATCATACAGTAATTAAAATTTTGAAACAATTTTTTTAATTAATTAATATTATTTTTTTATTACAAAATCCACGTGGTTTGATTAAACATTACTTGCGCTGTATTGTACAGGGTGGGTTAGATCTATACCTACACCTAACGTTTTGTTTATTTTTTCTCCCGGACATTAGCAATAATCCTATAAAACAAATTTTAAATAAATTCCTGCTTTATTTCAACTCTAAGGCCAATCAATAAATGGTAGATTTATTTACGATGTACAGGATGTTCCTAAAGTAGGTATCTGGTAACATACACAATGACAATTATTTTCATTGGAAACGTGGTTATGGGACACCCTGTATATTTATGGTGTTTATTTAGTTAATACTTGCTAACCTCGTTGTATGGTACGGAAACTTCATTCATGTAGTTCCTGCCATCCGTAAATTGTATCCACAAATGAATAAAATTATCTCACTACGACTACATCATTTATATTCTAGGAATTGATTAAAAGAAGATTCAAATAAATGTTTGTATAAAGAGAGCTGTAATGTTCGTATTTTGTTCCGTTATTTAAAAAAAAAAAAAAACAATAGATTGTAAACAATTTTTTTAAATTGAGTTGGAAGTTGTCTGTGATTCAATTTTTCTTCTTTTGTGTCTTCTTGGATATTTTTCTTCTCTATTTTTAAATCTTTGCATCTTTTCTCTACTCTATCTTCTTGATTTTCTATTCTCGCCTTCTTGATTGTCGCAATTATCTTTTTGTGTTTCTCTCCTGTTTCCTCTTCGCTATTTCTTTATGATATGCTTTCTTTATTATTACCGCCCCTCTTTTTCTTTTATTATTTCGATTAAAAAAATTTAAAGGTAATAAAAATTAAAAGAACAAAGAGGTTAGCATCCTATAGCAAAAAAATATACCTCCTCTCCTTCAATATTAGCTTTAATAAAATGCATGTGCAGAGTTTGGAGTTAAACATTTACTTGTAGTAAAAGTTTGCATTCAAACAACGTTTGTTGAATGTTTATTAAGATCATAAAATGAAATAAAAAAAGCAACGGTAGTGCTAAAACACATAAAAGTATCTTTCTTTACTATAGGTGTCAGATTATTTACCTTTACGTCAATTTTATTGACATGCGGGAAGCCCAAGTAATAAAACAAATTTCATAGAAACTTTATGCAAGAAAACGTAATAAATCGAGTCATAAGATGATTTACCTTGGGGAAAGACTTTCATGAAGTTCAGTCTATCAGTAAAAAAAATAAATATTTACAGAAAAATCAGAATCAAGAAAACTTGAGAAATATGCGAAACCCTTTTATTACTTCCAGAGTATTTTAGAAAAGATCACTCCAAGGAAATCAAACGATGACAAAGCGTGTTGAAGGAAAACACGAGGAATAGATCAATGGAAGGAAATCCTGAAGGATATTTTCTTTCAGCAAAATGGGAGAACTTTTTGATTATGTTACGTCCATCAATAGACAATACAGAAAATTTTCCTGGAACGGCCAAGGCTTGAAATTTTCTTTTAAAAACGTTTGATTGTGTCTAAAGGGACAGTTAGGTTAGGGGTAGAAAAATAAACAAACCTGACAGACTTCCCTTCCACAAGATGGGAAACCAAACGAGGGAAAATCAAAATCTGAAGACAAGATGAAAAAATCCGTATAAATCAAATCCTGAGGAACAACTAAATTAATAAAAAAATAAAACACTTAAGACTCTCAGAATTTTTTTTAAATTTTTTATATAGGAGCATGTAGGAGTTACTACTACATACCTAACAAAATTAAAAATAAACGCAACTATAAAATATGTATATCGTGGATGACATAGAAAATTTTATCAACATTATGTAATTTAATGTTCCATTAACACAAATTCCTTAACCTTAAACTGTTTTAAAAGTATTAAACAATAATCCAAGTTTTAACAAAAAAAAAAACTGGATACCTTGAACCATATTCCATATTGCATCCATTTAAAAAGTAAAATCGTACAAAGGTAAATATTTTGCGCAAAACGTGGGTGAATAATTTATGATTCGCTTTAAATCATTCACAATTTGTTGTTTTTGAGATTTGCGAAAAGCGTAGAACAATAAGAAATGTTATTTGTCTTTTCCTGATAATTATCTTAATTGTAGGACATTGTTATTTCGAGACAAGACAAATATTTTCTCATAAGCAGACTAGATTTAAGAAAACCATCTTAAAATGATAAAAGCGATATTGTTGTCTTTTTCTAAATTGCGGTGTTAAGGATTTTTATATTTGTTGAAGGACACAAAAAAATTTAAGTGACTTTTTTTAATTCTTGAAACAAATTATTTTCTATTTTAGGAAACTGCATGAGTAAGTTGTTATGATTCTAAAATAAATTCTTTTGAGGAAAAAAACTGGTATTAGTTACAGTAAGATTAAAAGTTGAAAACTAAAACAATAAAAAAACACGTACAAAGAACGATTAAGGAGATTAAATAGGCATTATATTAGTAGCACTGTTTTACCAGATAATCCTAAAAATATCTTAAAGCAAAGAATTCTTTCGTCAGTATCTTTCATCACGCACCTGATAAGCAAATAGTTTTGACGTCAGGATAAAAAATTTTATTACATTTTAAAGGTAAAAAAATCCTCAGAAACTGTTTTGATATCATTCTTTTGCATACGTAAGTTCATTTGTGACATCAAAGTGTTTTCCATATCTAAAAACACTCATTACTAATAACTCCAAAGATTTAAAGTCGGGGATCGTGACGGCAATGCGTCCAACTGATTTATTTAGAAAAAGTTTTCTTCAAATATTAATCTTGAATTAAATCGTCCAAATTTCAAACTTTTTCCTTGCCTTTTTTTGAAGAAATTGCCCCCCCTTCCTTCTCATGAAATCCAAATCCAAATTCTTGAAGAAAATGCGACCCTCCTCCTGGTCTTATTTCAAGAACATATTTTTGTAATAAACCGTTCCATATTAATCTGCAAAAGCAAACATACGTCTGACGTATTTTTTGAAAAAAATAATAACGAAGGGAAATTGCAATTTTCCCCCCCCCTCTTCCCCACTTCAACCAGTTTTCTAAATTATTCCATGTATTTTTGTTCCAAACCTATTAACGTTCAGAAAATCAAACAGAAATCGAATTCCCAATTCAATTTAAAATTTTTACAAAATTCATGAAGAACGAAATTCCCCCCCCCTCTTCAACCAGGACTATTACTTTAGGGTAGGTATCTAGATTCTACAACAGAAATGTGTGACCCCTGACATCTTTAAAAAAAACCTAAAAAAATTAATATAAGAAACGAAGGGGTGGCAATTAAAATTTCCACTCTTCCCCCCCCCCCCCCCCCGCCTGCTGTCCCAGGATATCTGAATCATATATTCAACATATTTTATCATACAGATCTAGAGATCCAATTATCTCCAACTTCCCTAGAAACCCATATTTGATCTTCAAACCAAATTCCCCCCTCCCCTTACTACACTTAAAATAAGTTCTGAATTTTTTTATTAAAAACCTATTCAGGTTATCATTCAAAAATAAATAAAGATCTAATTCTATCAAGGCTAGTCTTAAGCCTTGGAGGAACCAGGACGAAAGGTTGCTAATTAAAATATCCACCCCCCTCCACTCTGATTAGGTACAGACTATCGTTCTTATCACACACTCGTATTCAATATAAATTACACCTTCTTATCTGTATTATAAGTATTAAAAATGATTTATTAAACAATTCCTATTGCTTCATTATCTAATAAAAAAAAAACTAGATTTAACTAAAAATTCTTCAAATATTCGCCCTTCCACAACACATTTATTATAACGCGGTGATTAAAATTTATTACAACCATTTCTTTTACTTTAAAATGTCTTTAGTTTGTCCTTGATGTCAATTTGAATGAAAGTTCAGTAAATTAGTTTTTAGATTTGGAGTTAAGTCTGAAGATCTGAGTGGCCACCTTGTTCTCATTAACTATAACTTTAAAATCCGTTTGACCATGACCTACTTGATAATATTAAAAATAAAACAAATTAAAAAAAGTATGTTGTATTGTGTGGGGGTGTACCTAATACTAATTAAAGAATCACAGATACGGGCCACTCTTTTGTTTATCATTTTATTAT
Source organism: Hemicrepidius hirtus (assembly GCA_963082805.1). Lineage (NCBI taxonomy): Eukaryota > Metazoa > Arthropoda > Insecta > Coleoptera > Elateridae > Hemicrepidius > Hemicrepidius hirtus. The sequence continues at coordinate 29,323,170 of OY720165.1, forward strand.
TAATTCATTGATAACCTTGATTTAGTTTTATTTTTTTCTAATCAAAATTATACTTGCAAGTGAATATATTTCAATGCGAATTACTCAGAGTTCATTGACTAAAAGTAATAAAATGGTCACCTTCATAATTGGTGAAACCAATCGTTTTTATGATCTAATAGTTTTTTCATGCTTCAACTGTAACTTCTTTGTTAGAAATCTATTCTGATGATTATTTTACTTATCATAGCGTTGATAATAAATTATAATTTATTAATTAATTTATTCCTGTGACGTAAATCTTCATTGGCCGTAATAGCTGCCACTTCTAAAATCGATTCTTGTAATAATAATTCATGTCCTATTTGATTTATCCCCAAGACTTGCTTGCATGTTCAGAATAGATTAAATTATGTAGAATATCTTGTAGAACATTATCTGAAAGCGAATAAATGTGAAATGTAAAATGTTTATACGTTCAAGGCTAATTGTTAATAATTCACATAATAATAACATACTTTCTCCACCGCACAACAATTTAGTTACAAACCATGCAAGTGCCTGCAATTTTAAGCATTACACAGCGCACTTTTCATATTTTTAATGCTTTATACCGTTTAGATATTGCAAATTACCTAACACGTTACCATTTCGCGTGTAGGTAAACAAAAACGTTCAAAGTCTGCTGAAACGTCGTAAAAACTGACATAAATTCTTCCAAATATGACTTTGAAATGACAACTTTTATTTTTCAATTACGATTAAGAAAACATAATGGGATTTACATTTTTTTTCTCTTAATACTTCATAAAAATTACGAATTCCTTAAAATTATTTAATTCAAATTTTGTTACTACCTCAAAGGTTTAATTCTGTAGTACCTAATAATAATAATAATAATTTTGAATGTACCTACTACACAATTACCTACCTACGACGTAAAATTTCAGGAAAAAAACTTATATTTGATAACCTCATGGAAAGTTACTTCTCGCGAATTAAATTTTCCGAGACGAAGTATCTGGAAAATTAAAAAAAATATATATTATAACAAACTGTCGTAATTAATTTAACCACTGCGATTAAAAACAAGATATTATGTTTGTGGTTTTAAATTTAAGACAAATGATTCGTCTCTAATTTATTTTAAGTTATATACGACTATGAAAATAAATCAAAGTAGGTAGAGATAAAATGAAAAGTAAACGGTTTTTAACCTAGGGCCTTCTAATCCTCCGGCGCCTTCTTTTAAATTTCTAAAATTCACAGAAACTTCTTAGGTTAGACAAGCTCCCTAACCTAACCCAACCCCACCCCTCCCCCGTGAGGATTTAAATTTTAAAAAATTGTTCGTAAAAGTCAGAAGCCTTGAGAGTATACTGCCCCCGCCACCCCCGATGCGGTTTTTATTTAAAAAATTTATAAAAATTTCATATTTAAAAACGTTCTGGTTTTCAAAACTTAGGACGAATCTTTAGCAAGGATTGTTTAAACGGACTCTAACCTAGAATTTCAGCCCCCCCCCTTGATTTTATTTAATTAATTTCTGAAATTTAATTTAGTAAATAGTTATCTGATTACAACTACAATTTTTTTTCAGAATTAAAGACTAATGAGACTTTTTGTCCTTTTTGTAGCAAGGCAACTGTGAATTTAAGCCCCCCCCCCCTTAATAAGGAAAGTAGGTAGACACAAAACGAAAACTTTATTTTCTTTTCATTTTCCTTTGTCGGATTTGTTTGAAAACCAATTAAGGTTAGCGTTCAGGACTTTTGGTCCGCAACCTTATACAATGTAGAAGCCAGCACAATCCTCAGACCTGAATCCTATAATGAAGTCATGGCCAACTTCATTCTCGTTGCGAGTTATATGGCTATTCGATTTCGATAGGAAAAATGAAGCTGGCTATGGATAAAGTATCCCCAAAATAATTTTTAAAAGTTGAAAGAAATGGAATCCTCCATTTATTCCTGATTTTCCTACATTTACAAAAAAAATCTAGGAATGGTTCAATTAATATTTAAACTTTTTTTTCGCAAACAGAAATAATTTACATCTCTACTTCTACTGATGACAAAACCTTTTACAAGACTGTGGTTCAGTAGAACCCTGCGGTTTCAAACCATAAATAAATATATTTTTTTTTAAGATTCCGGAGAATTCTCGAGTTTTGTCAAGAAATCAATTAATATGCAGGTCCTGACTTTGGGATCAATACACGCCAAGTATGTCCGTTCTTAAAGTAAAGCAATGGGTTAACTTAGAATAAATTCAAATCTATTTTAGGGTAAAAACTTTTAATTTTGTACTTACACAATATTTTCAGGGTTAAATTAAATAATAATTCAGTTACAAAATAGGGTTCCATAATAATAAATTCTTTTAGTGTTCGTGAGAAAAAAAAATTGTATTTAAATGTGTGGTTGAATTAATTTTAGCACATTTACAAAAAAGACACGAATCGATGAATTTGTAGAACGAATTTGATTGGCAAAGCCCCATGCATCATCAAACAACCATGGGAAAACCATTCTGATATGTAAATATGTAATCCATCCCATCGGTTTTAAAAGTGCAACTACGGATTAGTAAAAATATCAGAAGAGTCGCTAAAATATAAGGGGTTTGGTTCGTTGAATACTAAACATCTTCTAAAAATAAATTATGGTTAGGTTTCCAAGAAATCGGAAGCTTCTGGATTTTAGAAGTAAAAAAAAAAATGTTTTGTTTGTCAACAAGAAGACTGTTTCAGGGAACTGAAAGATGTTGACCACGCGAACTCTTCTGGGAGGTAATAATCAAGAAGACCTTGACCAAGGATATAGAAATAAAGTCTAAAATAGCTCAGCGAGCAAAAAAGATACCTACGAAATGATAAACGGATGGAAGAGAAACAATTCCCAGCCTCCTGAAATTATTTAGTAACACAGAATCTAACTAAACATCCAGAAGGACGAATGTTGAAAGGTATTGGCAGAATCGTGGAATATTCCCTAAAACTAAAACCCTCCTTATAAGATTTTCTAACCGATCGTACCTATAACCTAAGTCTTAATTTAACCCAGGATTGGGATTTCCTTCTGGAGGAGTAGCAGATCCAGTTCCGATACACCAAGACCAAGAGGTTGAAAAACCAGCCGAAGCATTTTTTCGACCGATATAACAACGACCACGCAGGAGCAGATGCAGCATAGGAAAAAGGAGACCAGTACCAGCTTTCCAAGCCCCCTCTACCTTCACCTTCAGTGTCATCCTAGGAAAACCCAAACCGCAGTTAATTGCCCTGAGGAGGACTACCACCGTAACTAGCCACAAAGAGGTTTCTGAGGAGTCCTCGAGAGACTCGCTGAACTCGGAAGTTAAAGGGTCTTTGAGATTGATGGGCGGGATTAATAGGAGACTCCAGATTATGCAGATTCCTGGATATTCCAGATGTGATGTTTGGATTTATGAGAGACCCCAAAAGCACGAAACTTCCGATCTTTTATGGGAATTCCGGGAAGTCTTTTGGCTGTATAGACTCTACGGATTCTGGAGTAATCTGGAGATTTAGAATTTGTGGCTTTTGAGGCATTCTTTGGTGATTATAAGATTCCCAATTATGGGGTTCTACGGTGGGGGTCTCTAGTTCTGTAAGAATAGTTGAGGTACGGGAACTACGGTTTTAGAGAACTTTCTGGGGCTCCTGAAGACGCGCAATTTGAGATCTTTTGAGGTACATTCTACATTTGGGGATTCTCGAACTCGGGAACTCGAAATTTACGCTTCTTTGGGAAATTATAGAAAATCTAGGAGAGTCTGCCGACTTTGAAAGACTGAAGTTTCTATATAGAATATAGGGCACCCTAAAAAAATTATGTAGATCCTACACGATTTCCCGAACTGTGTTGGACTCTAGAAACTCGAAAATTAAACACCACTCAAGTTACTGAATCGGGTTACCTAAAAACAAAATTCTATTGTATGGGTAGTAGAACACTACAGACATTTTTATTTTTCCTTTGTTAAAGATAATTATTGTAAAAGTTATTTGGGTTTAAGAATTCTATCGAATTCGAAAGATTTCGTTAACATTTTATTAAAGTCGAGTTGTTTTTGCTGTTAAGACTTAACACCGCATCCAGGGTATAATAAATTGTATACGAGGATTCGTAACGAGTTTTGGCGATTTTTTTCTTGTCGAATGTGTTATGGGCTTGCAGAACCTGGGGTGAATGAAGGGCTTAACACTTCACATTGTAATTAAAGTACCTCGTCATGACTTTAAAAGCTTACCTTACAAAATATTTTTTAAGTTACTTTCAGGAAAACATCCTTCGTTCCTTATGTAAAATCTTGCGTTGTGAAGGTTCTTTAGTTCAAAAAAATGTTGTCTTATTTAAATATTTTTTCCCATTAGCAGTGCCAGTATGAATTATTTTATGATAAAAACATTATTATTATGCAAAAAATGTATCGAGGTAAAACCTATCGCTGCAATTGAGTAACGTCTCTTTATTTACCAAACAATACAATATTTAAAAAAATTTCCATTCGGTTTGGTATCTTTAGGCTATATCCAGAGTCTCTATTATCTCGATAAACAATCCCAACATAACACAAAGAATGAATCAGTTAAAGATAAAATAAATCTAATGGAAAGTTTCCAAGAAATAATTTAAATTTTTTTTTCAAAGTATTTCCGTACAAATTTTAATCGAAGTAAATTTTAAATAAAATGCAGGAATTTTATTTTGATAAGTCTTTATTTTTCTTGGGTAATTTTCGGATTAGTCATTAAGTAGTTATTACGGTAATCTTCTAGAAATTACAGCCACATAAAAGTTTTAAGAAAGATTAGGATTTAAAGATATGACAAATATTTTTTTAAGTTGCATCTTTGTAACAAACAAATTTTTAAGATTAATCCAGATTTTTCTTACTATTTCCGATGTTAAGTGGTTTCTAAAGCATAATTAGAATTTCTCATGCATTATTCAAATTTTTATCTTCTACGTTTCAAATATCTTTCTTGGGATAGGTAGGAACTAAAATCCATTTGCATGTTGCTGTTGCTTATCTGGAATTATTAATTGACGTCCTAAAAATACTTTTGGTACCTAATAGTTATTATGTAATCGTAGGTGGTTATCTGGAAGCTTTCAGTGATAATCCGAACATTATTATTAAATGACTTTTACTTCCTAAAAATAACAGTTTTTATGAAAGCTTCCACGAGATAAATCATATTGGTTTGGGTATTAGTTATGGACTGGATCTTTTTTTTTGTTGTAAGTGAAGAAGAGCTGAAAGGAACGTTTAGGTGTAGGTATCCACTTTTCTTTGAGTAGATATATTTGAAAGTGTGAAACAATGAGTTTTTGGTGACGTAAAATGTTGTAATTAAAAGGAAAATACAAAAGCGTCTGTTAATGACGATACAGACGCCATTATAGTATCAAGCTGATCCATGGCACGTGAACTATCTCTGTAAAAGTCGAGTCTGCGAGAAGTCAACAGCATTTGCAACTACCACCACCGAGAAATCAGTACTCAGTACTCACCTGTGTGTCGTGCCACTGTGCATAGTGCGGTCTAGTAAACCGTGTCGCAGGTGTACTAGTTCAAACCAGCTACATTTTCCTCTATTTCAAAGTTTAGTAACATATTGAACTTTTTTTAGACGTCTTCTTCAGGCGTCCACTTAAATATAATTTTTATTTTGCAAAACTGGGTCCGTATTATTTAAAGACATCGCAATTGTTAAGACGTGTTTGTGAATTTTGGGAATTGGTTAAAGACGTTCCTGAACCAAAGTGTTCGAAAAGTTGGCGGTGTAAGCGGCCCAGCAAAAGGTGATTACGACGCGCATCCCTGTGACGTACTTGACGTCGCGACGGAGCTTCTTTTCTTCTATTTATTTACGTAAGTTTACGATTTTTTTATTTAACAATAAATTATTTATTTTATTTGTGGTTTTTTCCCCGAATTTTTATATTAAATTTTTATTTAAAAAAAATAGAAAGTTTGTTTATATAATCGAAATAAATTTTAAAATAACTTTGAATTTTTAAAATAATTTTTAATTTTTCCAAAAAATATTTTAGGGTCTAATAATATTAGAAAGCGGAATATTATTTAATAATTTTATTGCATATGCAAATCTAATTTAAAAATCAAGGAAAATTAAAATCCTGAAAATTTATAAGAAAAAAAATTATTCAGAATTTCAAAATCATTTTTAAATAACTACCCCTAATTTATTTTCATTTTTTTTGGAAATTTAACAGCAACTTTTATTAAAAAAATATTTCCTAGAAATTTACAGCTCAAAAAAATTTTTCAGGTGTTTGATTCCCTAATTGTTCGGATGGGTAGAAATTAAATCGGATCGTGTCTGAATTACAAAAAAAAATCTCCAGAAATATTGAATTTTGTTTAATAATTCTAGATTTTTCATTAAAGGACTTTAAATTATCCTTAATTTTAGAAAATTTTTATTCAAAGAATTTTTTCAGAAAAAATAAAACCGTTACGAATCTTGTAAAAAATCAGAGGTTCTAACCTAACCTAACCCCCCCCCCCTCGCCCTTTAAACAAACGTTAATTTATACGTCATGGAAAATTAGAGACTAAACAGTTTGTAACTTAAGACCTTCTAATCCCCCCCCTTTCATTTTAATTTCTAAAATTCTTAGAAACCTCTTATTACTTGGAAGATTGTTTATATTTGCAAATTATAATTAGCTGCGAATATTTTAAAGGATCTTGGGTTAGATGAGCTCTAACCTAACCTAGCCCCACCCCTCCCCCAAACAAATTTTAAATTAATTTGAGGATGATTTCAAAATAAAAATTCAGAATTCAAAACTATTCTAGGGTATCCGCGTCTAACTTGGCTCTAACAAAATAGTACGCCCCCCCCCCTGCACACAAAGACTGCGTTTTTTTAATCCAATGCCCTTAGTAAGCACTGACAATTTATTATTCTGAAGGTTAATTTTATTAAAAATATTTAGGGGTGTATTTTAGTTTCAGTTTTATTCGTTACAGTTAAAAGTAAATCTTTTTTTTGTTTTAACAACAATACAGTAAATTTAGTGTCCTTGTTGTGATTGATTGGCAGCTGTGTTATAACATAACGACCACAATATTTCCTCTTTTGCTGGGTAATTACGTATTGTTGTTTTATGGTGTTTGGTTTTTCTGTAAAAATTTCTATAGGTACAAAAATAGTAGCAACTATTAGTGGTTGGTTAATTTATTTGAATGTAAAGTGGTTGAGATTGGCAAATTTAAATTAACAACAAGATAATTATTTAAAGTTATATAAAAAATTGCTAACATGGCTTATAGACTATTCTGAAAATTATTTGCATTGTAATATTTAAAGAGCGATAAATAAATTTTGATATTCATGCTCTTACAAATATTTACGAAAATACTTTAAATATTGAAATTTCTTCCTTAACATGATTTAATCCTCGGAGGACGATTAGTCATACTGTTTTTAATATAGTACATTGTATAATGCTAAATTCGTTTAGAGCCGGTCCTGTCTTAAACTTTGGAATGATTTCACAATCTTGATCTTCTTTAAATTAAATAGAACTTCGAACTCTTCGAAAAAATTTAAATATTTTGTTGAGAAAGACAAAAATTTGTGATCCAATCGTTAGGGTTTAGGAAAGGGGAATAAGGTGGCCGTTGTATTTGTTTCCTAAGGAAATTTTGAGTGTTGGAGTAGAATCAATTTAAATATCAATGCTCGGGGGAGGGGAGGCAAAGCACTTGTCTAAGAACTATAACTTCTTTAAAGCAGAATCTGCTAGTTCCGGTCCTGCCTATGTGTAGATATTTTTATAATTTATTAGTATGCGATAAAAAACAGTTACACCAAAATTTTGTAATACTTTATTATGGATATCATAAACCGACCTTGTTGCAAATTATGCATAACTACTTATCGTATGTAGTTCTATTGAAGCAATAACTTTTCTTGACGTTCATAGTTCAAATTTAAAAAAAAACACGGTTTTTAATAGTTTTCGTGACTATGTAACAGGTAAAACATAGCATTAGTCATATTTTATCTACACATGCACTTATCTATCGCAAAATAACATTTTGTTGTAATAGGATACAAAAATCCATTTCCGATAATTAAAAAGTGGAGGTGCGCACCTCCCCTGCACTTTCCCATACTAAAAATAAACATTTCGTTTTTGGTATTCAACAGTAGTTCGCGAGGCAGTATTAGAAATCACTTGAATGCGTAGCGAGAAACATCAGACTATACGGGTTCGATACGTACAGAAGAGAGACAGGCATCTAATTTACTAACGCAGCGGAAGTTCGCGATTTTCTCATCAACCGTACATTTTAGCTATATGACTACCTTATACTATGTGATAGACAATTCAATTTTGCATTCAATTATATACTAATATACAGGGTGTTTCATTTAAAATAACAAAGTTGTTTATTGTACTGTGAAAACCAAACACCCTGTATACGTGCTATAAATTTAAGAGAATGCAGAGCTATATACTGAACAACTTTTATATTTAAACTTCTTTCATATTTTGATTAATAAACGAGCTATAGGAGCATCAATTTTCGATTTTCAAAACCTCGTAGAGGGCGCCACAGTGAAATTCTAGCGTTAATCAAAAACCGAAAATGTACCTAACACCAAGCTGCATAAGTGTAGAAAAATTAAACAAAATCGAGTGGCCAGTTTCTTTGTAATAATTTTTCAAAAACACGTATTTCTGTGAAAATCTCAGTTTCCAAAATTTTCATATCGGTGGTATGGGAAAATTAAAATTTAAAACCTTCATGTACTTTTTTAAAATAAATAAAAATTTGATTATGACATAACATTTCAAACAACCTTAAAAAATTACAAAACCGCTACTGTAGACACATTAAAAAAATACCCATCAGCAATTTTCATTTGGTCGAGGTTATTTTTATTTTACAACGTTTGTACCTACATCAATGCGACTGTATAGAATGAAAATTTGCTTATAATGCATTTAATTTGTTTTATTGTTATACGCATACCTTTTAGGTGTACGTATAATTAACTTTCAATCGATTATGTTCTAAAAGCCGTACTGTAATGTCATGGCTAATACTATTAATAATAATAATATCATTGTTTCTTCCTTAAGTGAAGTGCTATCTTTGAATTTATTAAGTTCGTTATTTGTTTTAATTATTTAATGTGTGTCCTCCTGGAAAAATAAGGTAATTATAATTTAAATAATAATCCTGATTCCAAGAAAATCCTTTGAGAAACGTACTAATTATTTTTATTAGGTACTTACCTTTACGGATTTGTAATTTTAAAAACAACTTGTTTTTGTTTTGTTTTTTTTATGAAACGATTTTGATCAGTTTTGAATTATTATTGATTAATTTTACGTCAATGCACAAAAACATCGATTATGATAATTTATATTCGCATTAATTGATATGTAAAGGTCACTTTTTGCGATGTTAAAATGTATCGACATCCTTTTTTTGGGAGCACGTAATAAAGTTTGTATAATATATCGAAAATTCATCGACAAAATAAGTTTTTCAAAAAAATCCGAAACCGGAAGCGGAAGTGGGGGTATGTGTCCTTTATTAGTCAAAATATGAAAAAAGTTTAAATAGAAAAGTTGTTCAGTATATAGCTCTGCATTCTCCTAAATGCATATCACGTATACAGGGTGTTTGGTTTTCACAGTACAATAAGCAACTTTGTTATTTTAAATGAAACACCCTGTATATTATTATATAATTGAATGCAAAATTGAATTGTCTATCACATAGTATAAGGTAGTCATATAGCTAAAATGTACGGTTGATGAGAAAATCGCGAACTTCCGCTGCGTTAGTAAATTAGATGCCTGTCTCTCTTCTGTACGTATCGAACCCGTATAGTCTGGTGTTTCTCGCTACGCATTCAAGTGATTTCCAATGCTGCCTCGCGAACTACTGTTGAATACCAAAAACGAAATGTTTATTTTTAGTATGGGAAAATCCAGGGGAGGTGCACAACTCCACTTTTTTTTACTTTTCTTCTGGTGCTTCTAACACGTCAGATGTATTTTTGGACACCCTATATGCTTTCCACACAAGTATTTTGCGTATTATTTTGATTACAACATACAATTAACAAAACAAATAATAGGAAAGGAAAAATATTATTTGCTTATGCTAATAAATAACAATAACCTATAATTTTATAATAAAATATAAAATTATAGACAAAAACTAGCGGTTATTGTCTCAGTTGTTTGGAGCTTACATAATCAGGTTTACGTGTTTTTAAAAAATTTAGAACGTGTTGCAAATCAATTTTGCATACCCGACACGGCAATAATCAAAAGAATGTTAAATTCTTTTATTAAAGCACGTGATTTTTTTATTTATTAATGAAAAATTACGAAATGTTTGATTAAATTAAAAATTATTAATTTTTAATTTTACACAAAAAAATTTAATTAGAGCTTAATAGAAAGCTTATAAAACATGATGCAAGATCTGTTTACTCTTAGAATCATTTAAGGGGAAATCCTGCAAATTTAGCACACTTTGTTTTCTAGAATATTAACACTCAACACCCACATAACAAAATTAAAATTTCAACCAGATTAAACTTTTTTTTTTCTTTAAATATTATCAGTTTATCATCGCTACCCAACACCCACCTAGCAAGACTTTTTAATCGAAATCGAAAGTAGATTAAATTTGTAATATTATTTGTTGATCGTTTAAACAGATAACCCCCACCAGATTCTATTAAATTAGGGCAGTAGCTCAAATGTTTATTCAAATTACGCATTAATTTTCAACGGTATTGTAATTTCCATATTACAATACAGTTTATGCAAATTCTCATGATTTATAATACATGTAATAATTTTATGGGAACTTTCAATTAGATATAAAAAATTTAATTAGCTCTACAAAAAAAAAAGTAATAAAAACTTTTAATAAATATTTGTGTAAGGGGAAAAAAGAGGAATGCTTTTAGCTCTAACAGGAACCATTTCCTTATTCATGGTAATCGAGACTTTCACTTCTTTTTTTGATGCTATCCGCAGGCAAATTTTACTTATTGTTGAATCATGTCGTATAATTAAAACGGTAGTGATTTTGTATAAAATTTACATATTATGTATTTAGTTCATAGATAAATACGTTTTGCCAAAGAAACGGTAATAAATAGCAAAACTTTTTTTAATTGTAGGGCTCAGGCATCCACCCAAGCCACTACACCACCAAAGTCACTCTACACGATTTATATTTTCAAAAAATCACTTATCCGACATTTTCTAAGAACAGAAACAAAAAATTCAGTTCTTTCAGGAAAGTTTCTTTTATTTTCTCATAAATAATAATTTTTAATTTAAAATGAGGACAGTACAAGGAGAACAAAAATACAAAACAAACATTAAAACAGAGTAATAGAAATCAAAGAGTTCATTCTCCTAAGTAGGTAAAAACAATATTACATTATGCATGAAGCCGCACTGCACTTGATACTTTCCTACAGCAATACAAAATGAAATCGTTGTCATATTAAGCATTTATAAGTGTCTTCTACTTCAACGTGACCAGAACCATATGCCGTGCCCATGCCCACAAACATTCCCAACTTTTCTTGTTACCATCCAAATTACTCAAGACTCTATTTTAAAATTCCCCTAAGAACATGAAGGACCTACAATTAAAAACAACTCTTTATAATAATACAGTACTGGGATGGGGTTTAAAAAAATTCAAGGGTGTCCTTACAAATATAAGCGAAAAACGCTAAGAGAACAAAGAACCGGAAGGCATCCTGAAAAAATGTAAAAGAATAATACATTGGTGTAAGAGTGCGCAGACAGAGTACAGAAGGGGAAGAGAAAAAATCAGAGAGAACGAGCTTGAATTTTCAAAAATCCGCAGAGGATCGCAGAGTAAATAAGTTCTCCTTGATGGTCCAAGTCAGTCTAACACCTTCAGCACTCGAGCATGTCAATATACGATCCTATCCGAATTTTATGACGAAATTATTTGTAAATAATATAAATAATAGCAGTAGCTAGCTATGCCATCTTTAGGAACAAACGAAAAAATTTCCGGTTCGAACCTGCTTTAAGGTTCCCTAACAGGTGTTCGTTCGGAGCTTTTTATTATTATCATGGCGCTGGTGTTAAGTCTTAACAGAGAATTTGAATTCAATTTTTTTATTAACCTCCCCTTACTTGGTGTTAAGGTGTAACATCGTCTCTAAAGGGTAAATGCCCTAAAAAAAATTAATTCCCTGAAATTGAAAGGAATTCCTGAATATGTGCTGGAATGGGCTCTTCTCCTACATTTGTTCTTGATCAAGGATTTTTTATTAATTTGTTACTAGAGTGTAACATCAACCTCCAAGGAATAATTTCCCAACAGTTTCTGAAAAAAAATTAAACTTCCTGAAAACTTCCCTAATTGGAAATTTGGAATAATTCCCACGATTCCGTCTTTATTTTCCTTCCACCAAGGACATTTTTATTATCCTCGGTCTTCCTGCTGTTAAGATCTACGACTAAGGCTTATAATAACAAACCTAACAAAATTCCTGAAAAAAAAATCCTCATGCGTCATTTCGAAAAAATTAAAAATAAATACCTACCACGTTCTTTTAATCATTTCCCATTAGGATTCCGTAAATTATTTTTTATCTGAGTAATTAGGGGGTGGAATGGGGTAGGAAATTTTTCTCGTAGTAATAATTTTCAAATCTTAAATTATTTTTTAAAGACTGGATTTTAAGGATTAGGATGCGTGCTTTATATAAAAACCAACGCAGAAATTTTCAGGATAAAAATTTCCCGGAATAAACCGGAATATGTTATTGTATAAAATTCCGGTAAAATCTTGTACCAACCGGAAAATTCTTCCTGTTCAATAATAAATAAAACGACACTATATTGAGATCATGTTTTAATTAAAAATTACATTCGTCCTAGGTATCTATTAAAGCGTAATTAATTTACAATATTTCGATCTTAATGACTTTAGACTTTGTAACGTAATTTTAGTTTTTTATAAGAAAAAACCATAAGTACCCATTCATTATTGAAGCATCGTTAAAGATCGTTTTTTTTTTTTTAGGAAATCCAACAAATTACATCCTTTAATAAAACTAGTAAATTAACCTTTAACGGTCCGTTGGTTATATTCATTGATAGTTGAAAACAATTTTATCGATAAATCTTTTAATTATTTTAATTGACATCAGCAAGAGCTAGGAAATTCTACCGTGTGAGTTATAGCGTATGGTAAACAGTTTCAGTTCGCTACTAACCGTTCCGGATCCTAGTACAGGAAACGAGTTAGTTATAGGTCTTTTAATAAATAATAATAATTGTTGATAATAAAAATTATTTCCGGTCAATTTGAACTGTGTTAGGGGGAATTATTATTTGTGTATTCTGGGTACAAAATTGCGCCACACTTTTGATGATTTAGCCATCACCATTATTACATGTTATTGAGGAACTTGTGTCATTATAAAATATGGTGGTACGTACGTTCAAGGATAACGATGCAACCTGAAATTATCTTTACGTTATGCAACTCTGTTTATGCATGCCAGTGCTCCCCGATCTTCACCAAAGTATAGAAATACCTACGAGTGCGGACTTACAATTCATGTTTATTTCCTAAGACTTGAAAACATTTTGGTGTGGTGTAACGCAATGAACTTTTACGGAGTGAACTGAATACGAAATGGTGTTTGATTTTTCTACATACGCTAAGACTTATATTCCGAGGGATGATTTTCATAGCAACACGCCGGTGTTGCAGAACATCCAAAAACGGAAAGCTTCTCATTATATTGTAAGGCTCATCCTTTTTTTTTTTAAATTAACATATCCATCACGTTTTAACACTTTCTTTAATGGTTTGTGGTTTTGGCCTTTTCTCACGTACTTATCACGAGCTGTATTGTTTTCCCCTTTTTGTTTTTATTTGTTTGTGAAAGTTTAAAATTACTTTTTAGATTTATGTAAACTTAATTAACCGTGATTTTTTACGAACATGTTAAATTATATAAACTTACAATTTGTCTCGATTAGAGTTGTGACATTGTTACAGGAATTCGTTGAAATAATTTAAATTGAAGGTTGCAAAACTAAGACGTTGATAAAGAAAATCGTTTTGGTTTAATTTTTCTTAATATTTTATTCAATGGGTTCTTCAAGCTTTGGTACCGTCCGAGTACCGTCTTAAGGGAAGAAAAATAGAACAAACATAAAATTATAAAAATATTCAGACCTTGCTTGCCTGAAGTCTGAAGTTCGAATCCCTACAGGATAGTAGAATTTTCTTAAGTTTCCGTACATATAACTTGAGGGGGGTTCATGTTTTTGATACCTAGTTTCTTCTTAAGGGTAGCTAAGTTGGATAGAACAATTTAAAAAAAATATTTTAAAAACAAAAAAATGTTGAGAGCCCATAAAAGATAAAACAGTCTGGGGTTCGAATCCCTACAGGATCGTGGAATTTTCTGTAAATATAGCTTGAGGGGGGGTTCATATTTTTGATACCTAGTTTCTTCTTAAGGGTAGCTAAGTTGAATAAAAAAATTTAAAAAAAATATTTTAAAAATAAAAAAATGTTGAGAGCCCATAAAACAGTCTGGGGTTCGAATCCCTACAGGATCGTGGAATTTTCCGTAAATATAGCTTAAGGGGGTTTATGTTTTTGATACCTAGTTTCTTCTTAAGGGTAGCTAAGTTGGATAGAAAAATTAAAAAAAAATATTTTAAAAATAAAAAAATGTTGAGAGCCCATACGGAAGTCTGGGGTTCGAATCCCTGCAGGGTATGGGATTTTGTAAGACCCTATACGTGTTAATTAGGGAACCTTGTGACACTCCAATCAGTGCCCCTGTATTGTCTTAAAAAAATATTTTGATGGGAAAAATTTGAAAATTAAAAAAAACAGAAATTCTTGCAAACCACGAGTAATTTTCCTATGCATACATAATGTATCCGTGAATAATACGTAATTGTAGATTAATCTTGTTCTTTATTACAGTGTCTTGGATAATTTATTTTTTCCGTTTTATTCAGGTAATCGACCAAACTGAAATCTTTCAAGCTTGACTAAATCCGCAATAAAAAAATTTAGGGGTGTTTATTTTTCAAGACCTTGTATATATAAGATCTAAAAGACAAAATTTAAAACGCAGATAACTTTTTATAGCAATAAAAACTTAATACGTTTTACCTAAAGATCTTAATTGGACACTTAAAAATTTAGCATTAAATTAAAATCTAACAAAATTGTTAGGAAAAATACTTTAATGGGTTTTCTATTTTAAATCCATTGTAATTACAAATGTACAGAATCTCACGACAATTAGTATTGCAAATAATAAAATTAAGTAATTTTTTTTCATGTGAAACTACAATCATTGTTCGTGAATAAAAAAGATTAATTTGTAATTTTTATATAAATTTTCCATTAGGGATAAATCACATAAATATACAGTATGAGTCATAATAATAAACATTATCTCATTTATTATTTGAATTACTATAATTATAAATATTTTATTAATGTTTTTAAATAAAAATAGTAACAACAAATGACGCAAGGGAAGACACAAAAAAAGCATCAGGTCATAATTATCTGAGTTGGTGCTCAAGGTCCTTTAGTCAAAGCAAGGGGGTTCTACTCCCCTTTATTTATGTCCGATTTTTTTTTTTTTTCCTTACCCTGTATATAAACAAACTTTACCCTGTTTAATGTTTGCTTGAATTAATTAGCGCACTACTAAAACTTTTTAGCGTATACTTTTTTCTAAATCTCGATAATAAATAAAACAAATATTTACCTACAGGTTAACATAATCTTTAAATATGGATAATTTATTAAATAAACCAATTATAAAATTTTGCAATGGGATAAAAAAAATTCGGCGTAAAATAGCAAAACATAAGCTCATCTTCATTGACCTTGGCGCTCAATGGTACGGAAGTATATAATGGCATGTTTCCGACACACGAATTACCGATAATAATAAACTGATATATATTTTTTCATACAATTCGTTCCAATAAAACAAACCCTAGAAAATAATCCGATAAATAAATTATACATGGTAGGAGCGAGTCAGGGTCATAAAAAAAACCGAAGAAAAAGAAGCTTTGTAAAAGCCAGGTTGGGCTTCTAGGAAACTTGACCATATAAATGTTGACGTAAGATACGACGGCGCTTATTTAAGCAACACTAATTCGCATTGACAAGACACTTTTATATTGAAATTGCATTTAAAATGTAAATATGACGTAGGTTATTGTTAATTAAACGTTAAAACGAGGGTTAACTGCTTTCAAAGTGGTATGTCATGACATAAAAGTATTTAGAAATTCAAGAGGATTCGGAATTTTTCTCACTTCGAAGGCAAACAATTTGTATTTTTGATTTGTTTAAAAAAATCAGGAAAACAATATTCCTTGTCCTGAAAACATATAAAAAGCGAGGGTCCCCACAATATGAATAGAGAATTTTTTTTAAATTGATTCCTCCCTAGCTAGAAACACGATTACAAGCCTTAAAAATCCACAAACATTAGAAAAAAAAAATATTGAGAGTTCGTAACTTCGAGGCTAAGGGTTCGACTCCCAACAATATGAATAGAGAACCTGTCCTTCTGTAAAATAGTTCCCCTTTAGGTAGAAACACGATTACAAGCCTTAAAAATCCACAAACATTAGAAAAAAAAAATATTGAGAGTTCGTAACTTCGAGGCTAAGGGTTCGACTCCCAACAATATGAATAGAGAACCTGTCCTTCTGTAAAATAGTTCCCCTTTAGGTAGAAACAGGATTACAAGCCTTAAAAATCCACAAACATTAGAAAAAAAAATATTGAGAGTTCGTAACTTCGAGGCTTAGGGTTCGAATCCCCAGAAAAAACATTCAATTTTATGGGGTTCTATAAATTCTAATGTGATTCCGGCTCTCGTAAGTCTAGAGAAAATAAAAAGTTTCATAATTTTTTTTCTGAGCGTGGAGGTCCAGGGTTCGAATCCCTATATGGTTAGATTTCGGTAACACTCTGTACACGTCAAATCGATGGCTTTACGAAACTAATAGTTGGTACGTCCTTTAACTGCAGGGAAATTAGAAATGAAAATAAGTTTTAAAAATAAAAATTCTGAGCATTCGTATTTTCGAATTCTGGGGTTCGAATCCCCACAATCCCTATAAATAGATGGTTGTATGACTTCTGGTGATTTATTCATGGCTTTCTAACTAAAAGGAAAATTATAAAATCCAAACGAAAAAAAATCAAAAATCTGAAAATTTAAATTCCAAAGCTGAGTCGGTTCGAATCCCAACAAATTCCAAATTTTTTATTGGTAATCAAAAAAATTAATATTTTCTCCTGTCCCTTTCTGTCTAGAAATTGATCTAAAATTTATCAAATGTAAAGATAATTCCTGAAACTTTGAAAAATTATTTAAAACGTACAATCTTCGTTATTAAAAATATTATACATGCAGATTATATGGAAATTGGGACAAAAAAAGGTAATTAAGTGACATTTCAAGGTTTTATCTAAATTAGAGCAAAAATATGAAAACAAAATGAGTTTGCGTGCAATACAAAACAGAACAATACTTATTGACCTTCAAATTATAATTTTCAAGGTCATATCATGTGTTATTTGGAATGTACGAAATAATTTGTGATTTTAAAAATAAAATACTGTTTATAAATTATAATAATGATCTAGGTGGCTTGATAATACGTAATATGGTTGGAGTCTATTACGTAAGGCGTTGAAACGTCTAATTTTCGAATTTTCTAAACTGTCTCTTTGATTTTTTTGTAACCTTCATTATACACGTGTCTTTTAAACCCAAGGATTTAATGGAAAACGTTTCTTTAACTTTTTTTCTTATCAATCTATGATTATGATTATGAAACCTTGATGGTTATAACGAGTAATGTCAGGAAATGACCATACATTCGCTATAACCGTTATCTGTTTACGATTCTTCTTCTTCATTGATATTTTATTAACAAACATTGCAATTAAAAAAAATAAAGCACACCCCTCGTGTTTTTTTACAAAATTACAGAAATATTTTTAAATCTTCAGGAGCGGGCGACACGAGTTTGATCTCTTGACGTAAAATGTCTATTTTTTTAAGTTTCGTGCATGTAATGATGATTATGAGTTATTATATTGCACTTCCATCCTGTTTACTGTACAGTTAGGTCAAATACCAACATAGAAAGTGTTAAAATCAAAGAAAGGATTTTCTTTTAATAAAGTTCCGGGAGGGACTTACCAAGTACTTTCGATTAAACTTTAAATTTAAACACGTGTCCTTTTAAGAAAAAATCTCTCTTTTTCTACTCTTTTTTAAATTAAATTCTTGTTTATTTTTAAAATAACAAATTACATCATCAAGTTATACTTTTTTGCTTTAGGCTGTGCCATAAGGTTTGATTTCGTACTCTGACACAAAAATGAATTAACTGGATATAAATTTTTTACTATTTACGTTATAAACCGCAAAAAGAACGGTACAAGTCTTATCTTAAAGCTTATGGAATCTTCATTTCCAAGGTAGACCACTTGAATGCACGGCCATCAACCCCGTTATTTAAAAAAAAACACGTAATTTATAAAAATAGATAAAAATTTCGAATTATCTATTATTATTATTATTATTAAGAAGACGACCTTTTGAATTGCTAAAAATATCTAAATGGACAGGTTAATGTTGCAAAATTTTCTGTTTACATTCCTTATTCTTACATGCATGTGGCTATAAATATCTTTTAACTGGTTTAACGTGCGTTTGCAATCGAGCCAGCAGGATTAAAACCTCTTGCAAATAAGAAAGTAAGGAGTACAAGCTGCTGACTGGTTTAGTCCGGATTGAACAAGAAGTAAACCCGCGCCTATAACACAAAAATTTCCATTGAACTCTTTGAAGAATCAAGATTTTATCTTCACAGCAACGATATCTCATTAAGGGAAAGTAGATATTTCCTTTAAAAAAATTAATTAAAGGAAGTTTTACTAAAAAGAAAATTAATCCAGGAAGATGGTTTTAAGGAAAAAATTCCATGGAAAATTACTTAATAGCTTCTAGAAGTCGACACTGTAATTAAACGAACGGACAAACAACAAAAAAGTTAAAGTGTAACAGATTAATCTTCAGAGAATGATTTTTCTGATTAAACAATAAATTAGATTATTCACACTTGAAAGGTTGATTACCATTTGGAAAATTACACTGTTTTGTTTTTAGATTAAACGGATTTAACTGATTTTCCTCGAATTACAAATGTTTTAAGTAAAGATAATGGATTTTCCAAACCAAGATTTAATTTTTTTTACTACCGCGTTGTAGTTCCCAGCTTTCTGAAATAATCGAAGGAAACTAAAAAACGTTTGCCAAGTTGGCAACATTGACCAAAATCGTGAACGGCATTAGATTTGTCTTAGAATTCTTCCAAAACTTTCCTAATTTAACCGACTCTGCAAGTCTTGCAATAAAAAAGTTATCTATTCAACAAGTTTATGTCATATCTCTCAAAAATAAAACAAAACACGATCGTGAAAATATTTTTTTCTAATACAACGTAAGAAAATCTATCGATTATCTCTCTTGTACTTTTTTTCTATCGACGGTTACAAAAATATTTTGATTTGAAAATTTATTCGTGTTTTCAGTATTTTCAGATTATTTCAGAAAGTTGGCAACATTGACCAATAACGAGAAAGGCATTAAATATGTGCCTTGTAACTTGCTCTGTAAGTCTTGAATATTTCCCCACTCTTACCCTTAAGATGGAAAATTGTTAAGACAGAGATTTTTTTTTTAATTTCCCTGCAATTTTCTTTTTTTTCCAATGCCATACGTTTTGATGTTTTTTTTTTGTAAAAAGCTCAATTTTTTCATGAAAGAGTTTTCTTTGTAGCTGTTGTTAACGTGAAGGTCTTTGTATGCTCATCCCTGGCTCTCCACTCTAATTTATTTTCGCCACCCCCATAACTCTTGTAGCCCGTGAAGACCTTTCCAGTATCTTCTATTTCGTTTCCGTTAATCCAATTTCCCCACTCTTCTCTCTCTTGGTTAATTGCTGGGCCAGGCCGACTCAACTGTTGATCCATGGATTTTTCAATGTCCAGAAAGGGTCCATGCCACTTCGTCGACCGGTCTTTTTGGACACAACGTCAACTAGGAAGTTTTGACACTTCGTCGACCGTGGACACAACGTCGATTCCTATAGAAGGACGCTATACCTGTCGTGGTCGACGAGGTGTCGAAACTTCCCAGTCGACATTGTATCCACGGTCAACGAAGTGTCCAAACTTCCTAGTCGACCTTGTGTCCAAATAGACCGGTCGACGAAATGTCCAGGTCCCTCCAGAAAGATTATCTTCGTTTGTCTTCTTGATCGAATAATCTTTTCTGGATTCCCCTTTCAATTTATCTCTTCCTCCTCCTATTTTGGCTTGACTAACACATTGATCCATGGCTTCTTCAATTCTTTTCCCTTTCGATTTGCAATCTAGAAGACTCGCCCTTTGGTGATGTAGGTTTCCAGAAAGATTCATGTTGTTGCCCTCCTTCGTTGATGACTTCTGCAATCCTGTTTCCAAGACCTTTTTTGTTTCGGCTATCACTGGAAATCGGGGTTTCACTTCTTCGTTCTCTTGGTCAAAAACTGTCTCAACAACTTATTTAGACGAGGACTTCTTGAAGGCTGTTTCTAGGACCTCCTCTTCCTCTAGGAATACGGCCTCCTGTAAGTTTCATTTCTGAAGAGACAATCCTTCTTAGTTCCTTTTGTTGGTTTGGTGTTAATTGCCCATCCAGGGCTTAATTGTTTTTGTGGGTGCCCCATAACAGAACAATCCTTGGTTAATCTTAAAATGATTTTTGATTAGTGCCAGGGTTTCAACCTGTAGGTCCCCTAATACCGAAACTTGTTATTGTTGTCAATAAAACAGTTACAAACATAAACAAATAACAAAAACACTAAAAATAACACAATATGACATTGAAAGAAACGTTAACAATAAAATTTAGCATCAGCCAACATAAAATACAAATGTATAGATCTATTTTATGGCCATTTTTATGACAACTATAAATCAATTCTTGCGTTTTATAATCTATTGTAGTTGAATAATCGCATCAAAAATTAATTATATATTTTTAATTTGTTTCAGATCGAGGAGGGCATTCGCGGCCGCGAGATGACCGCGTCCCTCGACCACTCGGAATCACAAAATGGTTCCGCCAATACGCGAACCAACGATACCAACGCCGAAGGAAAAATTTACACGGTATCGGTAACGGGGGGTTACGATAACGATGGTTATAATAAAAATGACGGGGACAACCTGTGTGCAGTAATGAAACCCCCGCGAGAGCTCACAGATGAAGAAGCCTCACAACAGGGAAAATTCAAATTATCCCGAAAAGAAAAATGGCGAATTTTGAAAAACGTAAGCGTTATCTCTGCGGCGTTTATGATTCAATTTACGGCGTTCCAAGGAACAGCCAACCTTCAAAGTAGTATTAATGCTAAAGATGGACTTGGGACTGTATCTTTAAGTGCAATATACGCAGCGCTCGTTGTTAGCTGCATCTTCGTACCCACTTTCCTCATCAAGAGGTTAACTGCTAAGTGGACCTTATGTGCTTCCATGTTGTGCTACGCTCCTTATATTGGGGCACAGTTTTATCCAAAATTCTATACTCTTGTACCTGCCGGTGTCCTACTCGGTATCGGAGCTGCTCCTATGTGGGCTTCCAAAGCCTCCTATCTCACACAAGTTGCTGGGGTCTATGCCAAATTAACCGACCAAGGTGTCGATGGTATTATTGTTAGATTCTTTGGATTCTTCTTCTTGGCATGGCAAACCGCTGAACTTTGGGGAAATCTAATTTCATCACTTGGTAAGTATCTCTTATTACAATACCTCAGTTGGCCATGGAAAATTATACAACCATCCTCAGTAGAGAAAATCATAAACGTCATTCCCACAGACCGTGACTAGCATGTAAACAAAACCACGTGACACATAGGATCTGTGATTGGTTGCATGCAGCCCGCGCAAGCCAATAACCAATCAGAGATCCTACTACGGCCACGTGACACGTGGATTTGTTTACATGCTAGTCGCGGTCTCCGGGAATGACGTTTAGGTCTCTGTGAAGATGGTTGCTTGATATGGCAACTGAAATTTATTTTTAAAATGCTTAGATAAATTATACAGGGTGGCCCATGGAAACGTTTTAAATGAACCCATGTCCATACCTCGTTCCGTATTCTCTTAACAGAAAAAATGGATTTCTAAAATGTGGAATATTTTATGCCAATCTATTTAATACAACGTCTATGTCCTTTAAAAATTTAAAATTGCACAATTTGATTGAATAATTGAACGAATAACAAGGAAAACATACAACAACCAGAAGTTATAATTAAAAACGATTCAATATAACCTCACCTCATTAATTTTGAATGTTTTTTTTTTATAAAATTGAACCTGTTTTAAGTTTTTTAAATTAAATTCAAGTTTATCATCGATTAAGTTACTTTAGTTTGTGTCTCTCTAAGCTAAGGTATTTTTTTAAATTACCTGATGTTCCTAGAACTTTATGGCGTTTTTATTTAAAAAAAATATTATATAACAAAGTAATGCAGTAGTTTGTAAATAAATTGCATTTCCACTTAAAAAAAATATAAAGGTTGTTTAAGATTAATTAATTGATACAGAATTGCCTTGGGTGATAATTACCCAATCGTAATTATGGTAACAAACGTCAGTTGATTAAAAAATATAGTAATTATTGATATGACTCAAAGCATGTGACTTGCACATGCAGTTTACCCTGTATTAATGGAAATTATTTCAAAATATAATCAACTTGGTGCTATGACATTCTTGTTGACTCACCCTGTATAAAAATATTTAAGGATTTTTTTTGATTTTGAAAAACCCGCAAAAACTAGCCCACTGTATCTTATACGAATGCTGTTTTTAGGAAAGTAATTTCGTATAAAATTTTTAACATTCTGGTTTGTTTTTAAAATTTATCAGCGTCTCCTAATTAAGTTATTCTAGTCATTCACGTTTTTTTCTTCTTCTAATTTTGTCGTTTAAAATATCGCAGCACTTTCGTGTCTGTGTAATTTTTAAGTGTCTCAATTCGCATCGTGTCGTTAAACACAAATTACGTTGAATGTATAATAATAGGAAACTAATTTGAATTAATTTTAATGTAAAATTACCTTTTGAAAGTGATTTCACTTTAAATAAAAAAAAATTAATTTTAATTTCGTAAATTACTTAATAAAGTTAAGAAAATTGATGCTAACCTAACACGGAAACATTTTGTCGTACAAACCGTAATATTTTGGACAACCCTGTATATGTGCATGATTTGTTTATAATTTTCTGAGCAACCCTGTGTATTTTGTATTAGTTTTTTGGACAATCCTGTACAGTACAGGACTGTAGTAATTTATTTTCAATTTCTTAGGCAACCCTGTATCACTGCAGGAACGATTTTTGAATACAAGTTTTTATTACAAATTTTTTGGGCAACCCTGTATATCTGTATGTTTCGTCTAGGATTTTTTGGACAACCCTGTGTATTCTGTATTAATTTTTTTTGACAATCCTGTACAGTGCAGGGCAGTAGTAATTTATTTTCAATTTCTTAGACAACTGCAGGAACGATTTTTGTCTTTATTATTCTTTTTTGGGCAACCCTGTATATAAGTATGTTTTGTTTATGATTTACTTGGCAACCCAGTGTATTCTGTTTTAATTTTTTGGACAATCCTGTACAGTACAGGACAGTAATAAATTATTTTCAATTTCTTAGACAACCCTGTATAACTGCAGGAACGATTTTTGTCTTTATTATTCTTTTTTGGGCAACCCTGTATATAAGTATGTTTTGTTTATGATTTACTGGGCAACCCAGTGTATTCTGTTTTAATTTTTTGGACAATCCTGTACAGTGCAGGGCAGTAGTAATTTATTTTCAATTTCTTAGACAACCCTGTATAACTGCAGGAACGATTTTTGTCTTTATTATTCTTTTTTGGGCAATCCTGTATATAAGTATGTTTTGTTTATGATTTACTGGGCAACCCAGTGTATTCTGTTTTAATTTTTTGGACAATCCTGTACAGTGCAGGGCAGTAGTAATTTATTTTCAATTTCTTAGACAACCCTGTATAACTGCAGGAACGATTTTTGTCTTTATTATTCTTTTTTGGGCAATCCTGTATATAAGTATGTTTTGTTTATGATTTACTGGGCAACCCAGTGTATTCTGTTTTAATTTTTTGGACAATCCTGTACAGTGCAGGGCAGTAGTAATTTATTTTCAATTTCTTAGACAACCCTGTATAACTGCAGGAACGATTTTTGTCTTTATTATTCTTTTTTGGGCAATCCTGTATATAAGTATGTTTTGTTTATGATTTACTGGGCAACCCAGTGTATTCTGTTTTAATTTTTTGGACAATCCTGTACAGTGCAGGGCAGTAGTAATTTATTTTCAATTTCTTAGGCAACCCTTCATAACTGCAGGAACGATTTTTGTCTTTATTATTCTTTTTTGGGCAACCCTGTATATAAGTATGTTTTGTTTATGATTTACTGGGCAACCCAGTGTATTCTGTTTTAATTTTTTGGACAATCCTGTACAGTGCAGGGCAGTAGTAATTTATTTTCAATTTCTTAGGCAACCCTTCATAACTGCAGGAACGATTTTTGTCTTTATTATTCTTTTTTGGGCAACCCTGTATATAAGTATGTTTTGTTTATGATTTACTGGGCAACCCAGTGTATTCTGTTTTAATTTTTTGGACAATCCTGTACAGTGCAGGGCAGTAGTAATTTATTTTCAATTTCTTAGGCAACCCTTCATAACTGCAGGAACGATTTTTGTCTTTATTATTCTTTTTTGGGCAATCCTGTATATAAGTATGTTTTGTTTATGATTTACTGGGCAACCCAGTGTATTCTGTTTTAATTTTTTGGACAATCCTGTACAGTGCAGGGCAGTAGTAATTTATTTTCAATTTCTTAGGCAACCCTTCATAACTGCAGGAACGATTTTTGTCTTTATTATTCTTTTTTGGGCAATCCTGTATATAAGTATGTTTTGTTTATGATTTACTGGGCAACCCAGTGTATTCTGTTTTAATTTTTTGGACAATCCTGTACAGTGCAGGGCAGTAGTAATTTATTTTCAATTTCTTAGACAACCCTGTATAACTGCAGGAACGATTTTTGTCTTTATTATTCTTTTTTGGGCAATCCTGTATATAAGTATGTTTTGTTTATGATTTACTGGGCAACCCAGTGTATTCTGTTTTAATTTTTTGGACAATCCTGTACAGTGCAGGGCAGTAGTAATTTATTTTCAATTTCTTAGACAACCCTGTATAACTGCAGGAACGATTTTTGTCTTTATTATTCTTTTTTGGGCAATCCTGTATATAAGTATGTTTTGTTTATGATTTACTGGGCAACCCAGTGTATTCTGTTTTAATTTTTTGGACAATCCTGTACAGTACAGGGCAGTAATAATTTATTTTCAATTTCTTAGGCAATCCTGTATAACTCCAGGAACTATTTTTTTATTGTTTTTTGGGCAACCCTGTATCTTTCATAGAATTAACAATATTAAATATTAATACATGTGTTTTATTTTTTCAGTACTAAGCAACCCTCATGGAGCCCATGGAGGTTCAAGTGCGAACGCAACCTTACCCACATACGATAGTTGTGGTGCGAATTTTTGTGTTATGAACCTCAACAACAACGATAATTTGGCAAGGCCGGACGATAAAGAAATTTTCGAAATATCTGGAATTTACTTATCCTGCATCATCGTAGCCGTTATCGTAATCGCCTTGTTTGTTGATCCGCTTTCAAGGTAAGAGCCTGTTTTTGGACCACTCAATTCTTTTGAATGTCAGACTAATGTAATAAAGGTGTGCATTCAATTAATTAAGCTGTTGGGGAATCCCTTGATTGTTTTTCAACAAATGCATTAAAAAAAAGCAATTTGAATAAATTTAAGGATTAAAAAATTGTTTGGAAAGGTGATTTTGAGCAATTCTGCGAATTTTATAGACGCATTTTTATTTTATGGTGACCTCGTCACACCATCCTGATAATACCATTCACTTTCTTTTTTTATAAATATTTATATCTTAGTTAACCTATTTTTAATTTTTAACATCAAACCCAACATGATTTTCCCTTTAAATTTTTTTTATAAACAATCTAAAATTTTAATCTCATGTTAACTAAATACGAAAAGTGCATGTTATGTAATTTTCAAATACTCTGTCCGGAAATATTTATTCGGATTATGCAATGATTTCCAGTTTGAATACCAAAAGCGGAAGTTATGTTCTCTTGTCAACAATCACTTGTAAATTGACGGTAAATATATGTTAAGTATACTAACTAAAAGATCAACAAATTTAATTAAAATATCATTCAATATAGACAACAATCAAAAAATTAATATTTGGTTTATTTTTTGGGAAATTGGAAATTTCTCGAAATTTTCAATTCCAAAGATACATCCTTTTTACTACAATCATAAAGAGGATAAAAAAACAAAGAAAATGAAAGAAACTAGAGGTCTCTAGGATCACCACAAACGGAGTTATGCACGAAACTGTAATATCCAAACATGAATCACGGCTTGCTTGATTTAATTTTTTTGAAGGATCTTAAACGGAAAATTCTGATTGTACTTTGTTTATTTTTCCGTTCAAATAATTTTGACTTGCTTATAAAAATAATCTACATTATATTTTACTTATATTTTTATTTTCGAATGTCATGAAAATGAAGTGATTGCTTCAAGCACATCGTAATTACTTGGTAGATGTTTGCTTGAATTTATTTGCATATTTCCATTGTTAAAAAATTCCAGAACTTATAATTGTTTGCAACAAAGGATGCATACGTCCTGCATTTCATGAGTTACATAATACAGAGACACAAACAATGATTCCTCCCATTCCTTTCACATCAGTATCAATAAAACACAGTACACGCTACTTTAATTGTTGGAATGGTTTACCTTGAATCTGATTGCACCTCTAGTTTTTTTCCTTATGGTTCAGACCATCTAGGTATAGTTAGAGGTTGTATATGTTACAATTCGAAAATTATTGTTGTATTTTCAAGATTTGCAAAGGCTTTGTGAACGCCTCCGGTATCCTTGTACCTATTCTTGAATAATGCACGACTTTTAGTTTCAAAAGCTTAAATTAGTGCAGAACCAGCCAGAATTCGAAAGGTGTACGCTTCGAAATAAAGGCGGATGTGTGTTACAGTTGTCTGTTGCCATTTACAGATGTTTATGTTGAATAATTATACATAACACAAGGTTATTAAATCCATTTTAAAAAAATTTTAACACGACAGCAACAAATTTATATAAATTTAGTAATAATATCAGTTTCCCTTGAATTGGAAATTCTAACGGATGTATCCACACACGGGGACATGTTTTATTATTTATACAAGGTTGGTCCAGAAAATATTGTACTATTATAAAAATATATTCAATTTTGGAAATTAAGTCATTAGGGTTTGTCCAAATCATTTTATAAACAAGCCCTTTACTGCTGGCCAGCACGGTCACCAGATCTTATTCCTACGAATTTTGGCTTCAAACAAACCAGATTTTTTTTAGTCAATCTAGAAGGCTACCCAAGGCTAATAAAATAAAAAATACAACTCATAAATAATATTAACCAATACTTAATACTTACTTCCCATCATTAAATTTATTTACTAACCAATACCGATGTTTTTTTCTAAATAAAAAAAGCAAAATTAATTAAGAAATTAAACCACTTTTTTGTAGAGCCGGATCTGGAACCGCTTTTGATTGTTGTTAATTTTATAACATCTTAAAACCATATCGGGTTTGCCTATCCTATATAATCAAAGTATCGTTATCCAATTACGGAATACTCCTGGGGCCATTTTTATTGACGCATACATAAATCGAAATCTAAATTGATTTTTTTCAAGTACAAGCTATAAATGTTGCTATTGTTCAGTACAGCCTTAAAAGTTGTTCTTCCTTTTATGTTTTCAAACCATAAAAAAATTCCTGAACATTTGTAATTTGTTTTGTCCAGCAAATTGAGTGCGGGAAATGATCCATTCCCGCACCGTGCGAGAATGGCCTTCAACAATGCGTTCCTTAAGAACTCGCGTCTCAGAGTAAAAATGCAAATTTTGAAAAAAAAAATTAATTTCAGAATCCCCGTCTTCCCGCACTTGTGATGAAAATAACTATTTCCTTTTTACTTTCTCCTACTTCATTCTAGGGTGTTGGACTTTTTTGTGGTAAATTCCCTTGATCTGTATTTACGCTATCTTACTGTTTCTTTAAAATATTGAGGCTCCGAAATGACTTAAAAGCTCCACAAAAAAATTCTCAAATCCTTTCCATTTTCTAAACTCAATTATCTTCCGCTATGTTGAAATAACACCAACCAACCTTCTTCTTCTCAACGCTTTCGATGCATGCAAACCAAGGACTGTATTCAGAGAATTCCTGCAGTTACTGGAGCAATTAATTTTGCTTTTGTCTGAGCTTTTTTATTGCATATTTGCGTGCGTCTGAGAAGTAACAAAGTAACAGTAACGCCCGCGCCTTTCGCCTGCGAAGGACGTCCTATTGGAGTAGATGAACTGAACTCTGATATTTTATACGTCTGAACAAGGCCAAGTACTCGTATGAAATTCTTCTGCAACGTACATATCAGGTCCTGGTTCAAGACAGCTGCAGGATCAGGTGGAATTCCTTTCAGGACTTACGGCAAAATCGTGAGATTAAGTTTTAAAACCAACCACACCTTCATTGTAACAATGAATAATATTTCAGTTCAATGGTCTGAAATTATATTAAGTGAGGGGTTTTAGTTTTGTCAGGTGTAATTTATTTTATAAATTTGAAAGCACACAGAAGGTAGTTTTGTTTAAGGAAGTTCCTTATATTTTATTTTATGGAATTTTGCGGGGACGAGACAGTTTTAAATTCAAAATTTGATAGAAAATTGCCGAAGAAGAAATAATTTGGGGCGTTGCCAAGTAATTTAACATGTTTCGTAAAATTGCAGATTTTCAGATTTCATGAAAGAATCTTTAACGTCCTCGTAACTCGTTTTTTTGAACCATAACATCCTGTATATTTATACAGAATATTATTCTAAGTTTAATGGGCTTTCCAAATATGTTTTGTAATTGAAATTATCTTGCGGCGTTGCCAAGTTATTTAACATGTTTCGTAAAATTGCAGATTTTCAGATTTCACGAATGAATCTTTAACGTCCCCGTAACTCGTTTTTTTGAACTGTACCATCCTGTATATTTATACAGAATATTATTCAACGTTTAATGGGCTTTCCAAATATGTTTTGTAATTGAAATTATCTTGCGGCGTTGCCAAGTTATTTAACATGTTTCGTAAAATTGCAGATTTTCAGATTTCACGAAAGAATCTTTAACGTCCCCGTAACTCGTTTTTTTGAACTGTAACATCCTGTATATTTATACAGAATATTATTCTACGTTTAATGGGCTTTCCAAATATGTTTTGTAATTGAAATTATCTTGCGGCGTTGCCAAGTTATGTAACATGTTTCGTAAAATTGCAGATTTTCAGATTTCACGAATAATTCTTTAACGTCCCCGTAACTCGTTTTTTTGAACTGTACCATCCTGTATATTTATACAGAATATTATTCAACGTTTAATGGGCTTTCCACATATGTTTTGTAATTGAAATTATCTTGCGGCGTTGCCAAGTTATTTAACATGTTTCGTAAAATTGCAGATTTTCAGATTTCACGAAAGAATCTTTAACGTCCCCGTAACTCGTTTTTTGAACTATAACATCCTATATATTTATACAGAATATTATTCTACGTTTAATGGGGTTTCCAAATATGTTTTGTAATTGAAATTATCTTGCGGCGTTGCCAAGTTATGTAACATGTTTCGTAAAATTGCAGATTTTCAGATTTCGTGAAAGAATCTTTAACGTCCCCGTAACTCGTTTTTTTGAACTGTAACATCCTGTATATTTATACAGAATATTATTCTAAGTTTAATGGGCTTTCCAAATATGTTTTGTAATTGAAATTATCTTGCGGCGTTGCCAAGTTATTTAACATGTTTCGTAAAATTGCAGATTTTCAGATTTCATGAAAGAATCTTTAACGTCCCCGTAACTCGTTTTTTTTATAAATAACATCCGGTATCTTTATATAGAATATTATTTTACGTTTAATGGACTTTTTATTGGTCCTGTCTAGTCGCGGCGAGTTGTCCTTGTTCAGATGATAATTTTTTCTTCCCAACTTTGTCTCTTTTTTGCATGGGCTTTTGGACGACTTGATCCTTTAGAATTAGAAATGTGGGAATGGCTTTCCGGCGTCAGTGTTTGTTTGGGGACGCAATGAAAGTTCATAAATGGAATTTAGAAGGCACCCTATAATTATGTTTATTTTGATAATTTGTTAAGGTTCGGTTCAAAGGACAAATTAGGAGCTATGGATTTGTAAAAAATTGTTTGTTATTTTAAAAAGCAAAGCTGAACAAGGAAACAGGATTTGTGTCACGGTAAAATAACCATTCTGTCATTGATGCATGTTTTTTACGGATGTATCATTGTTAGTGCAATAATAATTGTGATTTGACATGTGCTAGCTAATAATAGCAAGAGACTTCGCGTTGACAAGTCTAAATTATTGTTAAATTATCCTTGACATCTTCCTAGACTCAAGGGACGATAAATTATTATCTTTGTTTTGACCGAGGTCCCTAAAAATTGAAAAGACAAAATTACTTTCACGGAATTGTTGTCAGATTCGATGTGTCGGTGTCCCTGGTATTGTCGATGCTTTTTAAACAAAAACTGCCAAAAACTAGACAAATCCGGTCATGCAATTACGCAATTTTGTTTTTCCATTCAAAGGCTTGCCTTGTCCATATCTGTATCCTATTATATTCCAACTCAGTTTTCTCATTTGCATCAGGAAGAATATTAGACTGTTAAGGTAACCAGAGCGCAACTCTTGCAGAGACTTCTTAGAACGTTGACGTCAAAACTTTTAAAGGTAACAATAATTTTTGTTACATCATCTATTTATCAACAATATTAGGGTGTGGTATTTAGATTTAGAATGCCGCTTATAAAAGATAAATCCTGGGTCATTGATCGAAAAATAATTTTTACAATGTCGATCGATCTAAAGAATAGGTTGGGGGCGGAGATTTTTTTCTAAACGATTTTATAATTTCTCCAGGGATCTGAAAGGTGCATGGTCGAATAAGCAGTAAACCTTCTTGAAGCAATCTTGACCTATGGC
The DNA here is from genome assembly GCA_963082805.1 of Hemicrepidius hirtus. Classification (NCBI taxonomy): domain Eukaryota; kingdom Metazoa; phylum Arthropoda; class Insecta; order Coleoptera; family Elateridae; genus Hemicrepidius; species Hemicrepidius hirtus. The sequence continues at coordinate 29,354,603 of OY720165.1, forward strand.
CATTTTAGAGAGAAACACATAAAATTGATTCTTATACTTGGCCCAAATTGATTCATAATTACGTGCTATAAAGTGATATTATTTAAAAAAAAAAACAGGCGCCAGCAATGATATTTATTACCCACTTTTGCATATAAATTTCTAATTTGTTTTATTTTATAATTTATTTGGACAACTGATTATTTAATATTTTTTAATGGAAATTAAATGTCTTGGGATATTTTTAGAACTTTTTACTTTCAACTAGTTTTGCTGGTTTGGTATTAAATTATTATTTTTATTCTACAACTGGTTTTCTTTTTTTTGACTTTCTTTTTGCGTATTTCTCTTAAATTTTCCTTTAACAATTTTTTTCTCTAAGAAATTCCTCAGAAATTCCATTCCATTTTGACGGTACTATACCATGAGGAAAAATTTATTTAGTAAATCCAAAAACGGTCCCAACGCCGCTCCTCCAAAAATTTTTATTTTTGAAAATTTATTACAAAAAAACTGGCTACACGATTTTGTTTAAATTTTCTACACTTATGCAACTTGGTGTTAGGTACATTTTCGTTTTTTGATTAATGCTAGAATTTCACTGTGGTGCCCTCTACGAGGTTTTGAAAATCGGAAATTGATGCTCCGATAGCTCCCTTATTAATCAAAATATAAAAGAAGTTTAAATATAAAACTTATTCAGTATATAGCTCTGCATCCTCCTAAATATATATCACGTATACAGAGTGTTTGATATTCACAGTACGATAAGCAACTTTGTTATTTTAAATGAAACACCCTGTATATTATTATATAATTGAATGCAAAATTGAATTGTCTATCACATAGTATAAGGTAGTCATATAGCTAAAATGTACGGTTGATGAGAAAATCGCGAACTTCCGCTGCGTTAGTAAATTAGATGCCTGTCTCTCTTCTGTACGTATCGAACCCGTATAGTCTGGTGTTTCTCGCTACACATTCAGTGATTTCCAATGCCGAACAGTTAAAATTCGTTGGAGATTTCAACGCTGCGTTAGACAAGTAACCCTCAATATTGCACATATTGAGGGTTACTTGTCTAACGCAGCGTTGAAATCTCCAACGAATTTTAACTGTTCGGCAATTGATGCTTCTATAGCTCCTTTATTAGTCAAAATATGAAAAAAGTTTAAATATAAAAGTTGTTCAGTATATAGCTCTGCATTCTTCTAAATTAATATCACGTATACAGCGTGTTTGGTTTTCACAGTACAATAAGAAACTTTGTTATTTTAAATGAAACACCCTGTATATTATTATATAATTGAATGCAAAATTGAATTGTCTATCACATAGTATAAGGTAGTCATATAGCTAAAATGTACGGTTGATGAGAAAATCGCGAACTTCCGCTGCGTTAGTAAATTAGGTGTCTGTCTCTCTTCTGTACGTATCGAACCCGTATAGTCTGGTGTTTCTCGCTACGCATTCAAGTGATTTCCAATGCTGCCTCGCGAACTACTGTTGAATACCAAAAACGAAATGTTTATTTTTAGTATGGGAAAGTCCAGGGGAGGTGCGCAACTCCATGTTTTTTTTTATTCTTGGGCAAGATTATTTTGTAGGTAAAGCTGTAAGCACCTGATGAGTCCTAAATAATATTTGATTAATTAATTTAGGATTACAGCAACATACCAAACAAAATTATGTAACAATTCCTTTTCTTTCCAGATACGGTGAAAAGCAACGGCGAAATAGTGCAGTCGAGCTTACAGGCATCCAACTCCTTTCAGCAACAGCTTACCAATTGAAGAAACCTTACCAACAACTCCTCATCCCCATAACGATATGGATTGGTATGGAACAAGCCTTCATTGGTGCCGATTTCACCCAAGCCTACGTTTCCTGCGCTTTGGGTATCCCTTCAGTGGGTTACGTCATGATTTGCTTTGGGGTTGTAAACGCAATCTGCAGTTTACTCTTCGGATCTGTCATGAAATATATTGGAAGGGCACCAATTATTGCCCTTGGAGCTCTAGTCCATGCTGGACTTTGCGTCTGGTTACTTATTTGGAGGCCGCATCCTTCAAACCCCATTCTGTTCTTCATGGCGTCTGGTCTTTGGGGAGTTGGTGATGCTGTTTGGCAAACACAAATTAATGGTGAGTCAAGTTTTTTTTTATTAGTTTCAGGACTTGACCTATAATTATTTTTGGTCGGGCGGATATTTCGTACAGTCAACTAAAAAAACCAGTTCACTGTCCCATTCTTTTTTTTTTCTAGGTAAAATACAAATTATTATTTTTAGATTTAAAAAAATATTTAAAAAAAAATCTGTTTCTTAAGAGGTGTTTAAATTTACGTGCGAGTGTTAACGTAACTTTATATTCTTCTGACGTCATAGATTTTATTATTTTATCGGGTAGAAAGTCAAGACATTTTTAACACTTCTAAATAAGTTTCTAATTTTGGTCTAGATTTTAGAATACAGTATAATAAAAATTTATTCAACATTCTGTTTAATATTCAACAATGAAGAAGTAGAATTTACGGAGAAATACAGGGTGTTGCAGATTTTACACCAAAGCTACCTAACGGAAATTAAAATAATACCCTTAAACTTATTGCCACAGCAGATATTTAAACTTTTAAAGCAAAAACTCAGACTTCAGTTAAGCATAAAAAATTAATTGCAAAAATTTAATCGATACTCAAGCAAATAAAACATGGACTTCAAACAACATTAACATTAAGTAAACTTAATTAAACATTCAAGTTTTAATGAAAATACAAGGAAAATTACAATCCATTGTTGTAAACAAAAGTTGTTAATTTTTTCTACATGTTTTATTGTTCATGAATCGAGTATTTTGCAATAGACTCGGGTTTGTGTTCTGTCCATGCGTTGAAGCACTTGAAGTCTCAAAGCAAAATTTTATCTGATTTTTTTTAGAGTTAAGAAATTATTAAAAAAAAATAACCTTGCTGTTAGTATTTTACTTTTACATTTTTACAATGATTAAAAGTTTCTAAGCCTTACATAAATGCCAAAATACTAATAAGACCATCAATTAGCATAATCATGTTTGTGGTGCCCCACCCAAATGGACTTTCCAGCAAAAAACACTTTGTTACAAACAAATATAAGAGAGAGGAATGTTTAGGTATAACAATTTGGGGTCGGTATGCTACTTTCGCACATACCATCGTGTCAAGGCAAATAATAAAGACAATTTGAGGCTAAATAACCGCTTTATCAATACCCAACGCATTGATTGCGTCAGCGAACGTAGCAGACGACTTCCTAGTTGATTAAAATAGCCCAGGGCGGTTAGGAAAACCGTAATTCTGTTAATTTATGGGGGCACCCATAGTTCAGGAAAGCAAGTCGTCTGTTGCTGCAGGATTATCGGTCGGTTGAATGTTGATATTCCTGCTGCTTAGTCAGAATTGTTGATTTGAAGGCGCGGTGGGTCGAGTAACTTGCCTTGCCCAGGGCAGAAGAGGAAGCCAGTTCAAGCTGGTTTCCTATTTTCCCTCAGGCTAACTGCAGCACCATTAAATATACAGCTGAACTTTTGATTGCTCATGCATATTTATTTAATTAACTGTTAGCTTCTTGGCTCTAGGTATGTGTATTATTAGAACAGAATTGATTTATATAAGAAAACAAGTGGAATTTTTTCTAAGCAAACGTTTCTTTGTTGTGAAGCTTTTTTTCTATCTTTATTTTCAGGATATTTCAATAACCTTCAGTATAAAATTATTATTAATTTTTTACTGCATGGATTGTTATCTTAACAAAGGACCGACCAACTTGAATTTTCATATTTATTTGCAGGTTAAATACAGGGTGAACCAATAAAACTATGTTCGTCGATGTCTCCTATAGTCCTGATGTACTTTCAAATGCAGAAACGTGTTTCACATGAAAGCCATAGGCCATGGAGATTATATTTCGAAATTTTTTGTCAAAATCTATTGCGGGGTTGCCAAATTATTCAAGTCTCTATCATTATTATCAATTTTAATTTGTCAAATCTTCTCAGAGTCGTATAAAAATTCTATTTTTTTAAATATAACACCCTGTATATTTATACAGAATATTATTCAACGTTTAATGGGCATTCTAAATATGTTTTGAAATTGAAATTATCTTGCGGCGTTGCCAAGTTATTTACATATTTCGTAAAATGGCAGATTTTCAGCTTTCACGAATAATTCTTTAACGTCCCCGTAACTCGTTTTTTTGAACCATAACATCCTGTATATTTATACAGAATATTATTCAACGTTTAATGGGCTTTCCAAATATTTTTTGAAATTGAAATTATCTTGCGGCGTTGCCAAGTTATTTAACATGTTTCGTAAAATTGCAGATTTTCAGATTTCACGAAAGAATCTTTAACGTCCCCGTAACTCGTTTTTTTGAACTGTAACACCCTGTATATTTATACGGAATATTATTCAACATTTAATGGGCTTTCTAAATATGTTTTGAAATTTAAATTATCTTGCGGCGTTGCCAAGTTATTTAACATGTTTCATAAAATTGCAGATTTTCAGATTTCACGAAAGAATCTTTAACGTCCCCGCAACTCGTTTTTTTACCCGTAACATCCTGTATATTTATACAGAATATTATTCAACTTTTAATGGGCTTTCCAAATATGTTTTGAAATTGAAATTATCTTGCGGCGTTGCCAAGTTATTTAACATGTTTCCTAAAATTGCAGATTTTCAGATTTCACGAAAGAATCTTTAACGTCCCCGCAACTCGTTTTTTGACCCGTAACATCCTGTATATTTATACAGAATATTATTCAACTTTTAATGGGCTTTCCAAATATGTTTTGAAATTGAAATTATCTTGCGGCGTTGCCAAGTTATTTAACATGTTTCCTAAAATTGCAGATTTTCAGATTTCACGAAAGAATCTTTAACGTCCCCGTAACTCGATTTTGTGAACCATAACACCCTGTATATTTATACAGAATATTATTCAAAGTTTAATGGGCTTTCCAAATATTTTTTGAAATTGAAATTATCTTGCGGCGTTGCCAAGTTATTTAACATGTTTCCTAAAATTGCAGATTTTCAGATTTCACGAAAGAATCTTTAACGTCCCCGTAACTCGATTTTTTGAACCATAACACCCTGTATATTTATACAGAATATTATTCAAAGTTTAATGGGCTTTCCAAATATTTTTTGAAATTGAAATTATCTTGCGGCGTTGCCAAGTTATTTAACATGTTTCGTAAAATTGCAGATTTTCAGATTTCACGAATGAATCTTTAACGTCCTCGTAACTCGATTTTTTGAACCATAACACCCTGTATATTTATACAGAATATTATTCAAAGTTTAATGGGCTTTCCAAATATTTTTTGAAATTGAAATTATCTTGCGGCGTTGCCAAGTTATTTAACATGTTTCGTAAAATTGCAGATTTTCAGATTTCACGAATGAATCTTTAACGTCCTCGTAACTCGATTTTTTGAACCATAACACCCTGTATATTTATACAAAATATTATTCCACTGAGTTCTGAGTACGCAAGATAGAGGTTCAAGTCCTACTTAAATCACATAATAAAAAGTTAACAAAAAAGAGAGGCCACAATCTGAAATCAAAACTCCCACGACTTTCATGTCTTGCTAACTCGGAGACTGAACATACTTGATTTTGCACAAAAAGTATTTTGAAAAAGGTGATTGAACTGTTGAACAAACAAAACTGAAGGGACATGAAAGTCATGAGTGGTATATTTTAAACCAGTACTACTTTTTATGAAAAAGGAACGTTAGAAATATTCTCTCAACTGAACCGTAACAAACTGAACCTTTAATCTAAAATAAAGTGCAAAATTTTTGCTTGAATACTTTTACGTTAATGTGCTTGTCAGTTGTTATGAAAAGATCCGACAGGTTCATATTATTTGTAATAAAAAAATTAATGTAGTTTTAATTTTTTTTTTATTAAAACAATTTGATGTAATTAGGGTAAATTTTTTGAGACAGGGACGGATTGATGGATTTTTTAAACACAATTATATTGGAATTTTTTGTAGGCCCGTTTGGGCCACTACGGTCCTGTATTTTAGACATTCCTCTCAAAATGACTTTCTAATTTCCAAAAAAATTGTCTGCAATCACTCTAATTTCTTGTAATCAGACAAATCTATCAGGGCATCAATCATAATCGTTGCCATCGTTTAAAATTACTTTGAAAGCAATTTAAAAGAGATATAATGCCTCTCATTAATAATTACGTTAGTCAAGAGCATTTTGAATCTGAATCTTGTTTCCTTAGTCCCCATGAAATTTTTTAACATGTTAATGGATCCTTCCTTAAAGTAAATTAGTTGTAACGGTATAACGAGTTAATTATACCACTTTGGAATAAATAATAAATGTAAGGTTTAAAAATAGGTAATCAAGAAAAATATTCTAGATAAAATTTTATTTTTGGTGTTTCACTAATTATTTTACTCGTTAGTGTAATCTACTTGAACTAACTACTTGTTATTCATAATTACCACGTAAAACTGGATAATAAACCGAAAATAATTTGCCTATAGCCACAAAGAAACTTTTTTGTATTAAAACGTATCCCTGTGTGTAACTGAAAATAATAACAATGGAGGTCGTAACCCTCCACATTTCCTGAAAAATCCGCTTATTGTTTTTTTTTATTTTTTTCCAGGTCTTTATGGAACTCTTTTCAGGCGTAACAAAGAAGCTGCGTTTTCAAATTATCGTCTATGGGAAAGTTCCGGATTCGTCATTGCTTATGCCTATTCGACCCATTTATGCGCTAAAATGAAGCTTTATGTAATGCTTACAGTTCTCGTAATAGGCGTTTTCATGTACATCATCGTTGAAATTCTTCACATGCGTAAAGTTAAGAGACAGAAGGAAAAGGAGAGGAGAGCTGCTGAAGCAGAAGCCAAAAATAGACCACCAGAACCTGAAGAAACTGATGATGAAAAAGATGATATTGATGATGAAATTATTGTTACGCATCTTTGAAACCAGTAAGTGTTTATTTTTTTGAAAAATTTTAAAAGTTTGGTATAATGGGATATACAGGGTGTCCTAAAAAGAAACGGGCAGTTAAGGGCAGAGTGTTGAAAGTTGTAAAAAATATCGATCTTTTTTTTATTTATTCGGAAATGACTAGGAATTAAATTTTAAAAAGTAAGCAATACGTATGTATGTACATTTGCTATAAGTGGACCATATTAGTCAGTTTTTTCCTTCTCCAGTGGCGTACCTATAGGTGGGTATGTGGATATTTCTGGAGGAAAAAATGGTACGCCACTGTCTTTTTGTTTTTGACACAATTTTCAAATTTCTCAACTAATGTACGGTTGAAACAGTCTCTTGAGATTTTTTCCTACCATTAACCGTTTTCGTGTAAATCACACTTCAAAGATGAAAAATGCGAATAAAAAAATAACTCTGCAAATCCGTTTTTTGAATAATGACCGCCTTTAGCCTCAAAATTTTGTTCGAAGAATAGAAGCTTGTCTTGAAACTAATGGCGGTCATTTTGAACATTATTTGTAAAATAATAATAATAATAATCATTTCGGAATATATGAAAAAAAATTGCAATACCCTGTATCTCGATAACGAAGCATTTGCGGACCCATGTTAATCGAAACTTTTCCTCTTATTTTCATGAAAGGAACCGTTTATTTTTAGGACACCCTGTAGAGGGTGGTCCAAAAAAAATTGCCTTAATATTTTTATTCGATTTTTTAATAAATCTTAATATTTGGGAAATGACATAGGAAGGCTCAATTCTTTTACAACCTTCACTTTTTCTGTTTCTGATTTTCCTAATGTAAATGTCAATAATTACAAAATTGAACATGTTTGCCTTTAATATCTCGGAAATGAATATTGCTCTGTCACTTTTGCACGTCAGAATAATAATTAACTCTCCTTTGCTTGAAGTATCTAACAATATAATTTGTTTAAATAATTCCTGAAATGTCTTTTTATGAAACTCATCTGGTGTTATGTAAATCGTTAAAACTCTTCATTATTTTTTTTTTAGATTTTCGAGTAGGTACCTTTTTTCTGTAAGAAGGGTTAATATTTAAAAAATTAATTATCTCCTTAGAAAAAAATTTAAAATAACTATTTTAAAATATATACAGGATGCTTTTTAAATACCCAAACATTTATCCTTGATTGTATGTTTACCTAATTTTTTTAATCGTAATCAATTGAAGGTTAAATCCAATATTTACCAGCAAAATAATAAGATTGCAAAATTATTACGAGCTGAAATAATATGATTCATCATAGTACTGAGTAATTATTTTTTAATTCAACGTACAGGTGATAAACGCAAGCAATAAAATTTTCTATAATAGAATACAAACAAATTGCATCAAACGTGGGTGATCTATGACTATGACTCAATATATCGATTAAACTTTAAATTAAAAGTGCAAAAAACACAAAATTTTATGGTACTTTTAAAAATAATTTATAACTTAACACTTAAAAAAATTTTACATGCATACTGAAGGTCATGAAAATTGCAATTCTTTCAGTGATTATTAAATTAAAATGAATTAGTTCTTAACTTAACTCTGCAGGATAAAATAATCAATTTTATTGTAACGATTGCAAATATTCTGCCTAGCCAGTGGAAATTTGATCCTTGGAAATTTCCTTTGATAATACAAGAGCTTTACTTAAAGACGCTATCGGATTGTTTAATAATATTTTTAAAACTTCTACAAAAGTTCAGGAAGGTGAAGATTTTTTAAAAAAAGTTATGTAATTGGAAATTCCTTTTAATTGTTTATATAACACCGAATGCTTGCCTTTTTTTCTTCCTTGAAAACAAATTAAGTTTTGCAATAGGGAAATGTGTAATTATTTTAAATGTTACTTTGATTAAATAATAATACGGATTTTATTTTTCCAGGTAGTTTTCAAAAATTTGCATTTCTATGCTAAGTTGCCTGAAGAGGTTCATCATCAAAAGAGATTCCTTCTTTAGTTATTAGCTAGAGAATTAATAAATGTATCCTTTCGTGAAGTACATGGTGCCTGCCAGTGTAAGTGAGGTTTAATTAAAAATAATAATAATCAGACACACACAAGACGCACATACTATGTAACTTCCAGAATATTGTAATTATTATATAACAGATTATTATTATAATTTTATTATCACTTTTATGCTAGTGAAATAGACATGTAAGACTTATTTAGCTATCGTAGATATCAAAGAAGATGTTGTATAAATTAATTGATTGTTAAATAATAACATATTATGGTATTATAGTCTGTTAGTTTAAATTATCATTACATGTCTGTGATGATAAATGTTTTGTAGACGAGCAATGCTTGTAGACCTAAACTTATAAAAATTATTATTATTATCAGTAGAAAAAAATAGTAAAGTCCCAGTTTTTTTAGTATTATTCGTAAACAAAATTTGTTATGCAAACAAAATGGCCTAATTCCAGAAATCCGCCATCTTGTTCTGTATAAATTCTTTAGTTTTTAAAATAAATAAAACAAGTGCCATTTATTAAGCAAAAGATAACAATTTTGTTTATGAATAAGACTGAATTTTCTGCTGGAAAATATACGATTAAAAGGTGACTAGGTTTAATTGGAATTGATGTCCACAAAAAAAAATAGAATTACCTACTTATAGTAAAAAGTGCACAAGATTGTAACAGCGACTGCACAGCCAGATTGTGGATTTAATAGCCACGATAAAATGTATATTTTATCAAGTATGAATTAGATTCGATTATGTATTTATGATTATTTTATTTCCTTATTATATTGTACCTACAATGCAGTTGAACCGCTGCTTCTTTCTGTGTGTGGAAGTTCAGTATTCCAAGAGCAATTATACTGTTATATTATTAAAAACTGTTAAGATGTATTACTGTGGTTTTATTTAAACTTCCCGCCTTTCCCTGATCCCTTTAGAACCTGTGAAAACGCTCCTAAACGCTTGGAGTCAAGAAATTTAGAAAAAATTGAAAACGATCCCAAACGCAAATTTTTAAGTGGTTCCATAAGCCGGTGAAAACGCTCCTAAACGCTTGGAGTCAAGAAATTTAGAAAAAATTGAAAACTCTCCCAAACGCAAATTTTTAAGTGATTCCATAAGCCGGTGAAAACGATCCTAAACGCTTGGAGTCAAGAAATTTAGAAAAAATTGAAAACGCTCCCAAACGCAAATTTTTAAGTGATTCCATAAGCCGGTGAAAACGATCCTAAACGCTTGGAGTCAAGAAATTTAGAAAAAATTGAAAACTCTCCCAAACGCAAATTTTTAAGTGATTCCATAAGCCGGTGAAAACGATCCTAAACGCTTGGAGTCAAGAAATTTAGAAAAAATTGAAAACGCTCCCAAACGCAAATTTTTAAGTGATTCCATAAGCCGGTGAAAACGATCCTAAACGCTTGGAGTCAAGAAATTTAGAAAAAATTGAAAACGCTCCCAAACGCAAATTTTTAAGTGATTCCATAAGCCGGTGAAAACGCTCCTAAACGCTTGGAGTCAAGAAATTTAGAAAAAATTGAAAACGCTCCCAAACGCAAATTTTTAAGTGATTCCATAAGCCGGTGAAAACGCTCCTAAACGCTTGGAGTCAAGAAATTTAGAAAAAATGGAAAACGCTCCCAAACGCAAATGTTTAAGTGATTCCATAAGCCGGTGAAAACGCTCCTAAACGCTTGGAGTCAAGAAATTTTGGAAAAATTGAAAACGATCCCAAACGCAAATTTTTAAGTGATTCCATAAGCCGGTGAAAACGCTCCTAAACGCTTGGAGTCAAGAAATTTAGAAAAAATTGAAAACGCTCCCAAACGCAAATTTTTAAATGATTCCTCAAGCCGGTGAAAACGCTCCTAAACGCTTGGAGTCAAGAAACTTTGGAAAAATTGAAAACGATCCCAAACGCATGTTAGTTCAGCAATATTCCGTCAGATGGCGCGGCGATCGCCTAAACTTTTGCGTGTACGGTTGGTTGCCTCTCCATCAGGGGCAATAAAAAATTAAATTAAAACGAATTTGTGAACAACAAACAACTACATAAACTTGGTTTAAACCGTTTATTCAACAAAAAGGAAGTAAAATCTGTCTTTAATTTACATACAAAACATTTATTTTGTAAATCAATAAAAATCTACATCTAAAAACACTGAAAAACGTATATTCCCGGTTAATGGGAAGAACTAAAAGCCCGAGCTTCCTTAGTTGGGATGGTTTACTCGGAAATGATCAGAACGAACAGGAAATTGTTTATTCCTTTTAAGACAGGAAACGGAAAGATGTTCGTCGTTTCCAACTTGGGATCTTGCTGCAATACAACTCCAGCTCCTTTTTTGACTTCCCCCTTGCATCTGAAACACATAATAGACTCTTTAACTACACCCTTGACATTAATCCTTAAATTTTTTGGCAGTCCCGAAGGTTACGCATCTCCAATTTAAAAAAAATACATAACAAAGTTCCCTCGTCAAGGTAATCAAGAAATAGCAGTTTTTACCAGACAATAAAACAAGTAACTTACTACAGACAGGATCGTAGTTAGTTCGCAGACTGGAGTTCCTCCTTCTCGTAGTACAACTTCAAAATCGTTCCATACCAAGACCACATATAAAACACTTCTGGAATTTAATCAGTCGTGAAAGTCTAAAAAAAACGAGACATTGTGTGCTACTTTTTTTCTGAAAACTTTTCAACCAGATATGGACTGAGGGAAGTTTGGTCTATAATTTCTAAGTCTATGGAGGCCATAGAACATTCTGGGAAAATCCTGACGAGATCTGAAGGGGTCAAAAAATTTACCAAAAAATGAGCAAAGACTATAGTCTTTCCTTTTTTTTCGGTCATTTTTCTCACCCCCTCCGATTCCCTTATAAAAATTTCAGAATGTAATATGAAGGCTAAAGACTTGAAAAATATGTGCCAAACATCCCCCATCCCCTCCCAACTGTTCAAAAAAAATTCAGAAAGGTTTCAAAAGGAATTAAGTTCTGAACGTTTTCTAACCACGCGGGAAGGAATGCGAAGGGGTGAGGGAAGTTTGCCCCATAATTTCCAAGTGTACACACCCCAAATAACATTCTGGGAAAATCGGGGCGAGATCTGAAGGGGTGAAATTTTTTTCCCAAAAATGAGCAAAGACTATAGTCTTTCCTTTTTTTTTCGAAGATTTTTCGACCCTCTCCGATTTCCTTATAAAAATTTCAGAATGTAATATGAAGGGTAAAAACTTGAAAAATATGTGCCAAACATCCGCCATCCCCTCCCATCTGTTCAAAAAAAATTCAGAAAGGTTTCAAAAGGAATTAAGTTCTGAACGTTTTCTAACCACGCGGGAAGGAATGCGAAGGGGTGAGGGAAGTTTGCCCCATAATTTCCAAGTGTACACACCCCAAATAACATTCTGGGAAAATCGGGGCGAGATCTGAAGGGGTGAAATTTTTTTCCCAAAAATGAGCAAAGACTATAGTCTTTCCTTTTTTTTTCGAAGATTTTTCGACCCTCTCCGATTTCCTTATAAAAATTTCAGAATGTAATATGAAGGGTAAAAACTTGAAAAATATGTGCCAAACATCCCCCATCCCCTCCCATCTGTTCAAAAAAAATTCAGAAAGGTTTCAAAAGGAATTAAGTTCTGAACGTTTTCTAACCACGCGGGAAGGAATGCGAAGGGGTGAGGGAAGTTTGCCCCATAATTTCCAAGTGTACACACCCCAAATAACATTCTGGGAAAATCGGGGCGAGATCTGAAGGGGTGAAATTTTTTTCCCAAAAATGAGCAAAGACTATAGTCTTTCCTTTTTTTTTCGAAGATTTTTCGACCCTCTCCGATTTCCTTATAAAAATTTCAGAATGTAATATGAAGGGTAAAAACTTGAAAAATATGTGCCAAACATCCGCCATCCCCTCCCATCTGTTCAAAAAAAATTCAGAAAGGTTTCAAAAGGAATTAAGTTCTGAACGTTTTCTAACCACGCGGGAAGGAATGCGAAGGGGTGAGGGAAGTTTGCCCCATAATTTCCAAGTGTACACACCCCAAATAACATTCTGGGAAAATCGGGGCGAGATCTGAAGGGGTGAAATTTTTTTCCCAAAAATGAGCAAAGACTATAGTCTTTCCTTTTTTTTTCGAAGATTTTTCGACCCTCTCCGATTTCCTTATAAAAATTTCAGAATGTAATATGAAGGGTAAAAACTTGAAAAATATGTGCCAAACATCCCCCATCCCCTCCCATCTGTTCAAAAAAAATTCAGAAAGGTTTCAAAAGGAATTAAGTTCTGAACGTTTTCTAACCACGCGGGAAGGAATGCGAAGGGGTGAGGGAAGTTTGCCCCATAATTTCCAAGTGTACACACCCCAAATAACATTCTGGGAAAATCGGGGCGAGATCTGAAGGGGTGAAATTTTTTTCCCAAAAATGAGCAAAGACTATAGTCTTTCCTTTTTTTTTCGAAGATTTTTCGACCCTCTCCGATTTCCTTATAAAAATTTCAGAATGTAATATGAAGGGTAAAAACTTGAAAAATATGTGCCAAACATCCGCCATCCCCTCCCATCTGTTCAAAAAAAATTCAGAAAGGTTTCAAAAGGAATTAAGTTCTGAACGTTTTCTAACCACGCGGGAAGGAATGCGAAGGGGTGAGGGAAGTTTGCCCCATAATTTCCAAGTGTACACACCCCAAATAACATTCTGGGAAAATCGGGGCGAGATCTGAAGGGGTGAAATTTTTTTCCCAAAAATGAGCAAAGACTATAGTCTTTCCTTTTTTTTTCGAAGATTTTTCGACCCTCTCCGATTTCCTTATAAAAATTTCAGAATGTAATATGAAGGGTAAAGACTTGAAAAATATGTGCCAAACATCCCCCATCCCCTCCCATCTGTTCAAAAAAAATTCAGAAAGGTTTCAAAAGGAATTAAGTTCTGAACGTTTTCTAACCACGCGGGAAGGAATGCGAAGGGGTGAGGGAAGTTTGCCCCATAATTTCCAAGTGTACACACCCCAAATAACATTCTGGGAAAATCGGGGCGAGATCTGAAGGGGTGAAATTTTTTTCCCAAAAATGAGCAAAGACTATAGTCTTTCCTTTTTTTTTCGAAGATTTTTCGACCCTCCCCGATTTCCTTATAAAAATTTCAGAATGTAATATGAACCCTAAAGACTTGAAAAATATGTGCCAAACATCCCCCAACCCCTCCCAACTGTTCAAAAAAAATTCAGAAAGGTTTCAAAAGGAATTAAGTTCTGAACGTTTTCTAACCACGCGGGAAGGAATGCGAAGGGGTGAGGGAAGTTTGCCCCATAATTTCCAAGTGTACACACCCCAAATAACATTCTGGGAAAATCGGGGCGAGATCTGAAGGGGTGAAATTTTTTTCCCAAAAATGAGCAAAGACTATAGTCTTTCCTTTTTTTTTCGAAGATTTTTCGACCCTCTCCGATTTCCTTATAAAAATTTCAGAATGTAATATGAACCCTAAAGACTTGAAAAATATGTGCCAAACATCCCCCAACCCCTCCCAACTGTTCAAAAAAAATTCAGAAAGGTTTCAAAAGGAATTAAGTTCTGAACGTTTTCTAACTACGCGGGAAGGAATGCGAAGGGGTGAGGGAAGTTTGCCCCATAATTTCCAAGTGTACACACCCCAAATAACATTCTGGGAAAATCGGGGCGAGATCTGAAGGGGTGAAATTTTTTTCCCAAAAATGAGCAAAGACTATTATAGTCTTTCCTTTTTTTTTCGAAGATTTTTCGACCCTCTCCGATTTCCTTATAAAAATTTCAGAATGTAATATGAAGGGTAAAAACTTGAAAAATATGTGCCAAACATCCGCCATCCCCTCCCATCTGTTCAAAAAAAATTCAGAAAGGTTTCAAAAGGAATTAAGTTCTGAACGTTTTCTAACCACGCGGGAAGGAATGCGAAGGGGTGAGGGAAGTTTGCCCCATAATTTCCAAGTGTACACACCCCAAATAACATTCTGGGAAAATCGGGGCGAGATCTGAAGGGGTGAAATTTTTTTCCCAAAAATGAGCAAAGACTATAGTCTTTCCTTTTTTTTTCGAAGATTTTTCGACCCTCTCCGATTTCCTTATAAAAATTTCAGAATGTAATATGAAGGGTAAAGACTTGAAAAATATGTGCCAAACATCCCCCATCCCCTCCCATCTGTTCAAAAAAAATTCAGAAAGGTTTCAAAAGGAATTAAGTTCTGAACGTTTTCTAACCACGCGGGAAGGAATGCGAAGGGGTGAGGGAAGTTTGCCCCATAATTTCCAAGTGTACACACCCCAAATAACATTCTGGGAAAATCGGGGCGAGATCTGAAGGGGTGAAATTTTTTTCCCAAAAATGAGCAAAGACTATAGTCTTTCCTTTTTTTTTCGAAGATTTTTCGACCCTCTCCGATTTCCTTATAAAAATTTCAGAATGTAATATGAACCCTAAAGACTTGAAAAATATGTGCCAAACATCCCCCAACCCCTCCCAACTGTTCAAAAAAAATTCAGAAAGGTTTCAAAAGGAATTAAGTTCTGAACGTTTTCTAACCACGCGGGAAGGAATGCGAAGGGGTGAGGGAAGTTTGCCCCATAATTTCCAAGTGTACACACCCCAAATAACATTCTGGGAAAATCGGGGCGAGATCTGAAGGGGTGAAATTTTTTTCCCAAAAATGAGCAAAGACTATTATAGTCTTTCCTTTTTTTTTCGAAGATTTTTCGACCCTCTCCGATTTCCTTATAAAAATTTCAGAATGTAATATGAAGGGTAAAAACTTGAAAAATATGTGCCAAACATCCGCCATCCCCTCCCATCTGTTCAAAAAAAATTCAGAAAGGTTTCAAAAGGAATTAAGTTCTGAACGTTTTCTAACCACGCGGGAAGGAATGCGAAGGGGTGAGGGAAGTTTGCCCCATAATTTCCAAGTGTACACACCCCAAATAACATTCTGGGAAAATCGGGGCGAGATCTGAAGGGGTGAAATTTTTTTCCCAAAAATGAGCAAAGACTATAGTCTTTCCTTTTTTTTTCGAAGATTTTTCGACCCTCTCCGATTTCCTTATAAAAATTTCAGAATGTAATATGAAGGGTAAAAACTTGAAAAATATGTGCCAAACATCCCCCATCCCCTCCCATCTGTTCAAAAAAAATTCAGAAAGGTTTCAAAAGGAATTAAGTTCTGAACGTTTTCTAACCACTCGGGAAGGAATGCGAAGGGGTGAGGGAAGTTTGCCCCATAATTTCCAAGTGTACACACCCCAAATAACATTCTGGGAAAATCGGGGCGAGATCTGAAGGGGTGAAATTTTTTTCCCAAAAATGAGCAAAGACTATAGTCTTTCCTTTTTTTTTCGAAGATTTTTCGACCCTCTCCGATTTCCTTATAAAAATTTCAGAATGTAATATGAAGGGTAAAGACTTGAAAAATATGTGCCAAACATCCCCCATCCCCTCCCATCTGTTCAAAAAAAATTCAGAAAGGTTTCAAAAGGAATTAAGTTCTGAACGTTTTCTAACCACGCGGGAAGGAATGCGAAGGGGTGAGGGAAGTTTGCCCCATAATTTCCAAGTGTACACACCCCAAATAACATTCTGGGAAAATCGGGGCGAGATCTGAAGGGGTGAAATTTTTTTCCCAAAAATGAGCAAAGACTATAGTCTTTCCTTTTTTTTCGAAGATTTTTCGACCCTCTCCGATTTCCTTATAAAAATTTCAGAATGTAATATGAACCCTAAAGACTTGAAAAATATGTGCCAAACATCCCCCAACCCCTCCCAACTGTTCAAAAAAAATTCAGAAAGGTTTCAAAAGGAATTAAGTTCTGAACGTTCTCTAACCACGCGGGAAGGAATGCGAAGGGGTGAGGGAAGTTTGCCCCATAATTTCCAAGTGTACACACCCCAAATAACATTCTGGGAAAATCGGGGCGAGATCTGAAGGGGTGAAATTTTTTTCCCAAAAATGAGCAAAGACTATAGTCTTTCCTTTTTTTTTCGAAGATTTTTCGACCCTCTCCGATTTCCTTATAAAAATTTCAGAATGTAATATGAACCCTAAAGACTTGAAAAATATGTGCCAAACATCCCCCAACCCCTCCCAACTGTTCAAAAAAAATTCAGAAAGGTTTCAAAAGGAATTAAGTTCTGAACGTTTTCTAACCACGCGGGAAGGAATGCGAAGGGGTAAGGGAAGTTTGCCCCATAATTTCCAAGTGTACACACCCCAAATAACATTCTGGGAAAATCGGGGCGAGATCTGAAGGGGTGAAATTTTTTTCCCAAAAATGAGCAAAGACTATTATAGTCTTTCCTTTTTTTTTCGAAGATTTTTCGACCCTCTCCGATTTCCTTATAAAAATTTCAGAATGTAATATGAAGGGTAAAAACTTGAAAAATATGTGCCAAACATCCGCCATCCCCTCCCATCTGTTCAAAAAAAATTCAGAAAGGTTTCAAAAGGAATTAAGTTCTGAACGTTTTCTAACCACGCGGGAAGGAATGCGAAGGGGTGAGGGAAGTTTGCCCCATAATTTCCAAGTGTACACACCCCAAATAACATTCTGGGAAAATCGGGGCGAGATCTGAAGGGGTGAAATTTTTTTCCCAAAAATGAGCAAAGACTATAGTCTTTCCTTTTTTTTTCGAAGATTTTTCGACCCTCTCCGATTTCCTTATAAAAATTTCAGAATGTAATATGAAGGGTAAAAACTTGAAAAATATGTGCCAAACATCCCCCATCCCCTCCCATCTGTTCAAAAAAAATTCAGAAAGGTTTCAAAAGGAATTGTTCTGAACGTTTTCTAACCACGCGGGAAGGAATGCGAAGGGGTGAGGGAAGTTTGCCCCATAATTTCCAAGTGTACACACCCCAAATAACATTCTGGGAAAATCGGGGCGAGATCTGAAGGGGTGAAATTTTTTTCCCAAAAATGAGCAAAGACTATAGTCTTTCCTTTTTTTTCGAAGATTTTTCGACCCTCTCCGATTTCCTTATAAAAATTTCAGAATGTAATATGAAGGGTAAAAACTTGAAAAATATGTGGCAAACATCCCCCATCCCCTCCCATCTGTTCAAAAAAAATTCAGAAAGGTTTCAAAAGGAATTAAGTTCTGAACGTTTTCTAACCACGCGGGAAGGAATGCGAAGGGGTGAGGGAAGTTTGCCCCATAATTTCCAAGTGTACACACCCCAAATAACATTCTGGGAAAATCGGGGCGAGATCTGAAGGGGTGAAATTTTTTTCCCAAAAATGAGCAAAGACTATAGTCTTTCCTTTTTTTTTCGAAGATTTTTCGACCCTCTCCGATTTCCTTATAAAAATTTCAGAATGTAATATGAAGGGTAAAAACTTGAAAAATATGTGCCAAACATCCCCCATCCCCTCCCATCTGTTCAAAAAAAATTCAGAAAGGTTTCAAAAGGAATTAAGTTCTGAACGTTTTCTAACCACTCGGGAAGGAATGCGAAGGGGTGAGGGAAGTTTGCCCCATAATTTCCAAGTGTACACACCCCAAATAACATTCTGGGAAAATCGGGGCGAGATCTGAAGGGGTGAAATTTTTTTCCCAAAAATGAGCAAAGACTATAGTCTTTCCTTTTTTTTTCGAAGATTTTTCGACCCTCTCCGATTTCCTTATAAAAATTTCAGAATGTAATATGAAGGGTAAAGACTTGAAAAATATGTGCCAAACATCCCCCATCCCCTCCCATCTGTTCAAAAAAAATTCAGAAAGGTTTCAAAAGGAATTAAGTTCTGAACGTTTTCTAACCACGCGGGAAGGAATGCGAAGGGGTGAGGGAAGTTTGCCCCATAATTTCCAAGTGTACACACCCCAAATAACATTCTGGGAAAATCGGGGCGAGATCTGAAGGGGTGAAATTTTTTTCCCAAAAATGAGCAAAGACTATAGTCTTTCCTTTTTTTTCGAAGATTTTTCGACCCTCTCCGATTTCCTTATAAAAATTTCAGAATGTAATATGAACCCTAAAGACTTGAAAAATATGTGCCAAACATCCCCCAACCCCTCCCAACTGTTCAAAAAAAATTCAGAAAGGTTTCAAAAGGAATTAAGTTCTGAACGTTCTCTAACCACGCGGGAAGGAATGCGAAGGGGTGAGGGAAGTTTGCCCCATAATTTCCAAGTGTACACACCCCAAATAACATTCTGGGAAAATCGGGGCGAGATCTGAAGGGGTGAAATTTTTTTCCCAAAAATGAGCAAAGACTATAGTCTTTCCTTTTTTTTTCGAAGATTTTTCGACCCTCTCCGATTTCCTTATAAAAATTTCAGAATGTAATATGAACCCTAAAGACTTGAAAAATATGTGCCAAACATCCCCCAACCCCTCCCAACTGTTCAAAAAAAATTCAGAAAGGTTTCAAAAGGAATTAAGTTCTGAACGTTTTCTAACCACGCGGGAAGGAATGCGAAGGGGTGAGGGAAGTTTGCCCCATAATTTCCAAGTGTACACACCCCAAATAACATTCTGGGAAAATCGGGGCGAGATCTGAAGGGGTGAAATTTTTTTCCCAAAAATGAGCAAAGACTATTATAGTCTTTCCTTTTTTTTTCGAAGATTTTTCGACCCTCTCCGATTTCCTTATAAAAATTTCAGAATGTAATATGAAGGGTAAAAACTTGAAAAATATGTGCCAAACATCCGCCATCCCCTCCCATCTGTTCAAAAAAAATTCAGAAAGGTTTCAAAAGGAATTAAGTTCTGAACGTTTTCTAACCACGCGGGAAGGAATGCGAAGGGGTGAGGGAAGTTTGCCCCATAATTTCCAAGTGTACACACCCCAAATAACATTCTGGGAAAATCGGGGCGAGATCTGAAGGGGTGAAATTTTTTTCCCAAAAATGAGCAAAGACTATAGTCTTTCCTTTTTTTTTCGAAGATTTTTCGACCCTCTCCGATTTCCTTATAAAAATTTCAGAATGTAATATGAAGGGTAAAAACTTGAAAAATATGTGCCAAACATCCCCCATCCCCTCCCATCTGTTCAAAAAAAATTCAGAAAGGTTTCAAAAGGAATTGTTCTGAACGTTTTCTAACCACGCGGGAAGGAATGCGAAGGGGTGAGGGAAGTTTGCCCCATAATTTCCAAGTGTACACACCCCAAATAACATTCTGGGAAAATCGGGGCGAGATCTGAAGGGGTGAAATTTTTTTCCCAAAAATGAGCAAAGACTATAGTCTTTCCTTTTTTTTTCGAAGATTTTTCGACCCTCTCCGATTTCCTTATAAAAATTTCAGAATGTAATATGAAGGGTAAAGACTTGAAAAATATGTGCCAAACATCCCCCATCCCCTCCCATCTGTTCAAAAAAAATTCAGAAAGGTTTCAAAAGGAATTAAGTTCTGAACGTTTTCTAACCACGCGGGAAGGAATGCGAAGGGGTGAGGGAAGTTTGCCCCATAATTTCCAAGTGTACACACCCCAAATAACATTCTGGGAAAATCGGGGCGAGATCTGAAGGGGTGAAATTTTTTCCCAAAAATGAGCAAAGACTATAGTCTTTCCTTTTTTTTTCGAAGATTTTTCGACCCTCTCCGATTTCCTTATAAAAATTTCAGAATGTAATATGAACCCTAAAGACTTGAAAAATATGTGCCAAACATCCCCCAACCCCTCCCAACTGTTCAAAAAAAATTCAGAAAGGTTTCAAAAGGAATTAAGTTCTGAACGTTTTCTAACCACGCGGGAAGGAATGCGAAGGGGTGAGGGAAGTTTGCCCCATAATTTCCAAGTGTACACACCCCAAATAACATTCTGGGAAAATCGGGGCGAGATCTGAAGGGGTGAAATTTTTTTCCCAAAAATGAGCAAAGACTATTATAGTCTTTCCTTTTTTTTTCGAAGATTTTTCGACCCTCTCCGATTTCCTTATAAAAATTTCAGAATGTAATATGAAGGGTAAAAACTTGAAAAATATGTGCCAAACATCCGCCATCCCCTCCCATCTGTTCAAAAAAAATTCAGAAAGGTTTCAAAAGGAATTAAGTTCTGAACGTTTTCTAACCACGCGGGAAGGAATGCGAAGGGGTGAGGGAAGTTTGCCCCATAATTTCCAAGTGTACACACCCCAAATAACATTCTGGGAAAATCGGGGCGAGATCTGAAGGGGTGAAATTTTTTTCCCAAAAATGAGCAAAGACTATAGTCTTTCCTTTTTTTTTCGAAGATTTTTCGACCCTCTCCGATTTCCTTATAAAAATTTCAGAATGTAATATGAAGGGTAAAAACTTGAAAAATATGTGCCAAACATCCCCCATCCCCTCCCATCTGTTCAAAAAAAATTCAGAAAGGTTTCAAAAGGAATTAAGTTCTGAACGTTTTCTAACCACTCGGGAAGGAATGCGAAGGGGTGAGGGAAGTTTGCCCCATAATTTCCAAGTGTACACACCCCAAATAACATTCTGGGAAAATCGGGGCGAGATCTGAAGGGGTGAAATTTTTTTCCCAAAAATGAGCAAAGACTATAGTCTTTCCTTTTTTTTTCGAAGATTTTTCGACCCTCTCCGATTTCCTTATAAAAATTTCAGAATGTAATATGAAGGGTAAAGACTTGAAAAATATGTGCCAAACATCCCCCATCCCCTCCCATCTGTTCAAAAAAAATTCAGAAAGGTTTCAAAAGGAATTAAGTTCTGAACGTTTTCTAACCACGCGGGAAGGAATGCGAAGGGGTGAGGGAAGTTTGCCCCATAATTTCCAAGTGTACACACCCCAAATAACATTCTGGGAAAATCGGGGCGAGATCTGAAGGGGTGAAATTTTTTTCCCAAAAATGAGCAAAGACTATAGTCTTTCCTTTTTTTTCGAAGATTTTTCGACCCTCTCCGATTTCCTTATAAAAATTTCAGAATGTAATATGAACCCTAAAGACTTGAAAAATATGTGCCAAACATCCCCCAACCCCTCCCAACTGTTCAAAAAAAATTCAGAAAGGTTTCAAAAGGAATTAAGTTCTGAACGTTTTCTAACCACGCGGGAAGGAATGCGAAGGGGTGAGGGAAGTTTGCCCCATAATTTCCAAGTGTACACACCCCAAATAACATTCTGGGAAAATCGGGGCGAGATCTGAAGGGGTGAAATTTTTTTCCCAAAAATGAGCAAAGACTATAGTCTTTCCTTTTTTTTTCGAAGATTTTTCGACCCTCTCCGATTTCCTTATAAAAATTTCAGAATGTAATATGAACCCTAAAGACTTGAAAAATATGTGCCAAACATCCCCCAACCCCTCCCAACTGTTCAAAAAAAATTCAGAAAGGTTTCAAAAGGAATTAAGTTCTGAACGTTTTCTAACCACGCGGGAAGGAATGCGAAGGGGTGAGGGAAGTTTGCCCCATAATTTCCAAGTGTACACACCCCAAATAACATTCTGGGAAAATCGGGGCGAGATCTGAAGGGGTGAAATTTTTTTCCCAAAAATGAGCAAAGACTATTATAGTCTTTCCTTTTTTTTTCGAAGATTTTTCGACCCTCTCCGATTTCCTTATAAAAATTTCAGAATGTAATATGAAGGGTAAAAACTTGAAAAATATGTGCCAAACATCCGCCATCCCCTCCCATCTGTTCAAAAAAAATTCAGAAAGGTTTCAAAAGGAATTAAGTTCTGAACGTTTTCTAACCACGCGGGAAGGAATGCGAAGGGGTGAGGGAAGTTTGCCCCATAATTTCCAAGTGTACACACCCCAAATAACATTCTGGGAAAATCGGGGCGAGATCTGAAGGGGTGAAATTTTTTTCCCAAAAATGAGCAAAGACTATAGTCTTTCCTTTTTTTTTCGAAGATTTTTCGACCCTCTCCGATTTCCTTATAAAAATTTCAGAATGTAATATGAAGGGTAAAAACTTGAAAAATATGTGCCAAACATCCCCCATCCCCTCCCATCTGTTCAAAAAAAATTCAGAAAGGTTTCAAAAGGAATTAAGTTCTGAACGTTTTCTAACCACTCGGGAAGGAATGCGAAGGGGTGAGGGAAGTTTGCCCCATAATTTCCAAGTGTACACACCCCAAATAACATTCTGGGAAAATCGGGGCGAGATCTGAAGGGGTGAAATTTTTTTCCCAAAAATGAGCAAAGACTATATATAGTCTTTCCTTTTTTTTTCGAAGATTTTTCGACCCTCTCCGATTTCCTTATAAAAATTTCAGAATGTAATATGAAGGGTAAAGACTTGAAAAATATGTGCCAAACATCCCCCATCCCCTCCCATCTGTTCAAAAAAAATTCAGAAAGGTTTCAAAAGGAATTAAGTTCTGAACGTTTTCTAACCACGCGGGAAGGAATGCGAAGGGGTGAGGGAAGTTTGCCCCATAATTTCCAAGTGTACACACCCCAAATAACATTCTGGGAAAATCGGGGCGAGATCTGAAGGGGTGAAATTTTTTTCCCAAAAATGAGCAAAGACTATAGTCTTTCCTTTTTTTTCGAAGATTTTTCGACCCTCTCCGATTTCCTTATAAAAATTTCAGAATGTAATATGAACCCTAAAGACTTGAAAAATATGTGCCAAACATCCCCCAACCCCTCCCAACTGTTCAAAAAAAATTCAGAAAGGTTTCAAAAGGAATTAAGTTCTGAACGTTCTCTAACCACGCGGGAAGGAATGCGAAGGGGTGAGGGAAGTTTGCCCCATAATTTCCAAGTGTACACACCCCAAATAACATTCTGGGAAAATCGGGGCGAGATCTGAAGGGGTGAAATTTTTTTCCCAAAAATGAGCAAAGACTATAGTCTTTCCTTTTTTTTTCGAAGATTTTTCGACCCTCTCCGATTTCCTTATAAAAATTTCAGAATGTAATATGAACCCTAAAGACTTGAAAAATATGTGCCAAACATCCCCCAACCCCTCCCAACTGTTCAAAAAAAATTCAGAAAGGTTTCAAAAGGAATTAAGTTCTGAACGTTTTCTAACCACGCGGGAAGGAATGCGAAGGGGTGAGGGAAGTTTGCCCCATAATTTCCAAGTGTACACACCCCAAATAACATTCTGGGAAAATCGGGGCGAGATCTGAAGGGGTGAAAT
Organism: Hemicrepidius hirtus; assembly: GCA_963082805.1. NCBI lineage: Eukaryota > Metazoa > Arthropoda > Insecta > Coleoptera > Elateridae > Hemicrepidius > Hemicrepidius hirtus. Next base: position 29,378,655 of record OY720165.1, read on the forward strand.
TTTTTTCCCAAAAATGAGCAAAGACTATAGTCTTTCCTTTTTTTTTCGAAGATTTTTCGACCCTCTCCGATTTCCTTATAAAAATTTCAGAATGTAATATGAAGGGTAAAAACTTGAAAAATATGTGCCAAACATCCCCCATCCCCTCCCATCTGTTCAAAAAAAATTCAGAAAGGTTTCAAAAGGAATTAAGTTCTGAACGTTTTCTAACCACGCGGGAAGGAATGCGAAGGGGTGAGGGAAGTTTGCCCCATAATTTCCAAGTGTACACACCCCAAATAACATTCTGGGAAAATCGGGGCGAGATCTGAAGGGGTGAAATTTTTTTCCCAAAAATGAGCAAAGACTATAGTCTTTCCTTTTTTTTTCGAAGATTTTTCGACCCTCTCCGATTTCCTTATAAAAATTTCAGAATGTAATATGAACCCTAAAGACTTGAAAAATATGTGCCAAACATCCCCCAACCCCTCCCAACTGTTCAAAAAAAATTCAGAAAGGTTTCAAAAGGAATTAAGTTCTGAACGTTTTCTAACCACGCGGGAAGGAATGCGAAGGGGTGAGGGAAGTTTGCCCCATAATTTCCAAGTGTACACACCCCAAATAACATTCTGGGAAAATCGGGGCGAGATCTGAAGGGGTGAAATTTTTTTCCCAAAAATGAGCAAAGACTATAATAGTCTTTCCTTTTTTTTTCGAAGATTTTTCGACCCTCTCCGATTTCCTTATAAAAATTTCAGAATGTAATATGAAGGGTAAAAACTTGAAAAATATGTGCCAAACATCCCCCATCCCCTCCCATCTGTTCAAAAAAAATTCAGAAAGGTTTCAAAAGGAATTAAGTTCTGAACGTTTTCTAACCACGCGGGAAGGAATGCGAAGGGGTGAGGGAAGTTTGCCCCATAATTTCCAAGTGTACACACCCCAAATAACATTCTGGGAAAATCGGGGCGAGATCTGAAGGGGTGAAATTTTTTTCCCAAAAATGAGCAAAGACTATAGTCTTTCCTTTTTTTTTCGAAGATTTTTCGACCCTCTCCGATTTCCTTATAAAAATTTCAGAATGTAATATGAAGGGTAAAGACTTGAAAAATATGTGCCAAACATCCCCCATCCCCTCCCATCTGTTCAAAAAAAATTCAGAAAGGTTTCAAAAGGAATTAAGTTCTGAACGTTTTCTAACCACGCGGGAAGGAATGCGAAGGGGTGAGGGAAGTTTGCCCCATAATTTCCAAGTGTACACACCCCAAATAACATTCTGGGAAAATCGGGGCGAGATCTGAAGGGGTGAAATTTTTTTCCCAAAAATGAGCAAAGACTATAGTCTTTCCTTTTTTTTTCGAAGATTTTTCGACCCTCTCCGATTTCCTTATAAAAATTTCAGAATGTAATATGAAGGGTAAAAACTTGAAAAATATGTGCCAAACATCCCCCATCCCCTCCCATCTGTTCAAAAAAAATTCAGAAAGGTTTCAAAAGGAATTAAGTTCTGAACGTCTTCTAACCACTCGGGAAGGAATGCGAAGGGGTGAGGGAAGTTTGCCCCATAATTTCCAAGTGTACACACCCCAAATAACATTCTGGGAAAATCGGGGCGAGATCTGAAGGGCTGAAATTTTTTTCCCAAAAATGAGCAAAGACTATAGTCTTTCCTTTTTTTTTCGAAGATTTTTCGACCCTCTCCGATTTCCTTATAAAAATTTCAGAATGTAATATGAAGGGTAAAAACTTGAAAAATATGTGCCAAACATCCCCCATCCCCTCCCATCTGTTCAAAAAAAATTCAGAAAGGTTTCAAAAGGAATTAAGTTCTGAACGTCTTCTAACCACTCGGGAAGGAATGCGAAGGGGTGAGGGAAGTTTGCCCCATAATTTCCAAGTGTACACACCCCAAATAACATTCTGGGAAAATCGGGGCGAGATCTGAAGGGGTGAAATTTTTTTCCCAAAAATGAGCAAAGACTATAGTCTTTCCTTTTTTTTTTGAAGATTTTTCGACCCTCTCCGATTTCCTTATAAAAATTTCAGAATGTAATATGAAGGGTAAAAACTTGAAAAATATGTGCCAAACATCCGCCATCCCCTCCCATCTGTTCAAAAAAAATTCAGAAAGGTTTCAAAAGGAATTAAGTTCTGAACGTTTTCTAACCACGCGGGAAGGAATGCGAAGGGGTGAGGGAAGTTTGCCCCATAATTTCCAAGTGTACACACCCCAAATAACATTCTGGGAAAATCGGGGCGAGATCTGAAGGGGTGAAATTTTTTTCCCAAAAATGAGCAAAGACTATAGTCTTTCCTTTTTTTTTCGAAGATTTTTCGACCCTCTCCGATTTCCTTATAAAAATTTCAGAATGTAATATGAACCCTAAAGACTTGAAAAATATGTGCCAAACATCCCCCAACCCCTCCCAACTGTTCAAAAAAAATTCAGAAAGGTTTCAAAAGGAATTAAGTTCTGAACGTTTTCTAACCACGCGGGAAGGAATGCGAAGGGGTGAGGGAAGTTTGCCCCATAATTTCCAAGTGTACACACCCCAAATAACATTCTGGGAAAATCGGGGCGAGATCTGAAGGGGTGAAATTTTTTTCCCAAAAATGAGCAAAGACTATTATAGTCTTTCCTTTTTTTTTCGAAGATTTTTCGACCCTCTCCGATTTCCTTATAAAAATTTCAGAATGTAATATGAAGGGTAAAAACTTGAAAAATATGTGCCAAACATCCGCCATCCCCTCCCATCTGTTCAAAAAAAATTCAGAAAGGTTTCAAAAGGAATTAAGTTCTGAACGTTTTCTAACCACGCGGGAAGGAATGCGAAGGGGTGAGGGAAGTTTGCCCCATAATTTCCAAGTGTACACACCCCAAATAACATTCTGGGAAAATCGGGGCGAGATCTGAAGGGGTGAAATTTTTTTCCCAAAAATGAGCAAAGACTATAGTCTTTCCTTTTTTTTTCGAAGATTTTTCGACCCTCTCCGATTTCCTTATAAAAATTTCAGAATGTAATATGAAGGGTAAAAACTTGAAAAATATGTGCCAAACATCCCCCATCCCCTCCCATCTGTTCAAAAAAAATTCAGAAAGGTTTCAAAAGGAATTAAGTTCTGAACGTTTTCTAACCACGCGGGAAGGAATGCGAAGGGGTGAGGGAAGTTTGCCCCATAATTTCCAAGTGTACACACCCCAAATAACATTCTGGGAAAATCGGGGCGAGATCTGAAGGGGTGAAATTTTTTCCCAAAAATGAGCAAAGACTATAGTCTTTCCTTTTTTTTTCGAAGATTTTTCGACCCTCTCCGATTTCCTTATAAAAATTTCAGAATGTAATATGAAGGGTAAAGACTTGAAAAATATGTGCCAAACATCCCCCATCCCCTCCCATCTGTTCAAAAAAAATTCAGAAAGGTTTCAAAAGGAATTAAGTTCTGAACGTTTTCTAACCACGCGGGAAGGAATGCGAAGGGGTGAGGGAAGTTTGCCCCATAATTTCCAAGTGTACACACCCCAAATAACATTCTGGGAAAATCGGGGCGAGATCTGAAGGGGTGAAATTTTTTTCCCAAAAATGAGCAAAGACTATAGTCTTTCCTTTTTTTTTCGAAGATTTTTCGACCCTCTCCGATTTCCTTATAAAAATTTCAGAATGTAATATGAACCCTAAAGACTTGAAAAATATGTGCCAAACATCCCCCAACCCCTCCCAACTGTTCAAAAAAAATTCAGAAAGGTTTCAAAAGGAATTAAGTTCTGAACGTTTTCTAACCACGCGGGAAGGAATGCGAAGGGGTGAGGGAAGTTTGCCCCATAATTTCCAAGTGTACACACCCCAAATAACATTCTGGGAAAATCGGGGCGAGATCTGAAGGGGTGAAATTTTTTTCCCAAAAATGAGCAAAGACTATTATAGTCTTTCCTTTTTTTTTCGAAGATTTTTCGACCCTCTCCGATTTCCTTATAAAAATTTCAGAATGTAATATGAAGGGTAAAAACTTGAAAAATATGTGCCAAACATCCGCCATCCCCTCCCATCTGTTCAAAAAAAATTCAGAAAGGTTTCAAAAGGAATTAAGTTCTGAACGTTTTCTAACCACGCGGGAAGGAATGCGAAGGGGTGAGGGAAGTTTGCCCCATAATTTCCAAGTGTACACACCCCAAATAACATTCTGGGAAAATCGGGGCGAGATCTGAAGGGGTGAAATTTTTTTCCCAAAAATGAGCAAAGACTATAGTCTTTCCTTTTTTTTTCGAAGATTTTTCGACCCTCTCCGATTTCCTTATAAAAATTTCAGAATGTAATATGAAGGGTAAAAACTTGAAAAATATGTGCCAAACATCCCCCATCCCCTCCCATCTGTTCAAAAAAAATTCAGAAAGGTTTCAAAAGGAATTAAGTTCTGAACGTTTTCTAACCACTCGGGAAGGAATGCGAAGGGGTGAGGGAAGTTTGCCCCATAATTTCCAAGTGTACACACCCCAAATAACATTCTGGGAAAATCGGGGCGAGATCTGAAGGGGTGAAATTTTTTTCCCAAAAATGAGCAAAGACTATAGTCTTTCCTTTTTTTTTCGAAGATTTTTCGACCCTCTCCGATTTCCTTATAAAAATTTCAGAATGTAATATGAAGGGTAAAGACTTGAAAAATATGTGCCAAACATCCCCCATCCCCTCCCATCTGTTCAAAAAAAATTCAGAAAGGTTTCAAAAGGAATTAAGTTCTGAACGTTTTCTAACCACGCGGGAAGGAATGCGAAGGGGTGAGGGAAGTTTGCCCCATAATTTCCAAGTGTACACACCCCAAATAACATTCTGGGAAAATCGGGGCGAGATCTGAAGGGGTGAAATTTTTTTCCCAAAAATGAGCAAAGACTATAGTCTTTCCTTTTTTTTCGAAGATTTTTCGACCCTCTCCGATTTCCTTATAAAAATTTCAGAATGTAATATGAACCCTAAAGACTTGAAAAATATGTGCCAAACATCCCCCAACCCCTCCCAACTGTTCAAAAAAAATTCAGAAAGGTTTCAAAAGGAATTAAGTTCTGAACGTTCTCTAACCACGCGGGAAGGAATGCGAAGGGGTGAGGGAAGTTTGCCCCATAATTTCCAAGTGTACACACCCCAAATAACATTCTGGGAAAATCGGGGCGAGATCTGAAGGGGTGAAATTTTTTTCCCAAAAATGAGCAAAGACTATAGTCTTTCCTTTTTTTTTCGAAGATTTTTCGACCCTCTCCGATTTCCTTATAAAAATTTCAGAATGTAATATGAACCCTAAAGACTTGAAAAATATGTGCCAAACATCCCCCAACCCCTCCCAACTGTTCAAAAAAAATTCAGAAAGGTTTCAAAAGGAATTAAGTTCTGAACGTTTTCTAACCACGCGGGAAGGAATGCGAAGGGGTAAGGGAAGTTTGCCCCATAATTTCCAAGTGTACACACCCCAAATAACATTCTGGGAAAATCGGGGCGAGATCTGAAGGGGTGAAATTTTTTTCCCAAAAATGAGCAAAGACTATTATAGTCTTTCCTTTTTTTTTCGAAGATTTTTCGACCCTCTCCGATTTCCTTATAAAAATTTCAGAATGTAATATGAAGGGTAAAAACTTGAAAAATATGTGCCAAACATCCGCCATCCCCTCCCATCTGTTCAAAAAAAATTCAGAAAGGTTTCAAAAGGAATTAAGTTCTGAACGTTTTCTAACCACGCGGGAAGGAATGCGAAGGGGTGAGGGAAGTTTGCCCCATAATTTCCAAGTGTACACACCCCAAATAACATTCTGGGAAAATCGGGGCGAGATCTGAAGGGGTGAAATTTTTTTCCCAAAAATGAGCAAAGACTATAGTCTTTCCTTTTTTTTTCGAAGATTTTTCGACCCTCTCCGATTTCCTTATAAAAATTTCAGAATGTAATATGAACCCTAAAGACTTGAAAAATACGTGCCAAACATCCCCCAACCCCTCCCATCTGTTCAAAAAAAATTCAGAAAGGTTTCAAAAGGAATTAAGTTCTGAACGTTTTCTAACCACGCGGGAAGGAATGCGAAGGGGTGAGGGAAGTTTGCCCCATAATTTCCAAGTGTACACACCCCAAATAACATTCTGGGAAAATCGGGGCGAGATCTGAAGGGGTGAAATTTTTTTCCCAAAAATGAGCAAAGACTATAGTCTTTCCTTTTTTTTTCGAAGATTTTTCGACCCTCTCCGATTTCCTTATAAAAATTTCAGAATGTAATATGAAGGGTAAAAACTTGAAAAATATGTGCCAAACATCCCCCATCCCCTCCCATCTGTTCAAAAAAAATTCAGAAAGGTTTCAAAAGGAATTGTTCTGAACGTTTTCTAACCACGCGGGAAGGAATGCGAAGGGGTGAGGGAAGTTTGCCCCATAATTTCCAAGTGTACACACCCCAAATAACATTCTGGGAAAATCGGGGCGAGATCTGAAGGGGTGAAATTTTTTTCCCAAAAATGAGCAAAGACTATAGTCTTTCCTTTTTTTTTCGAAGATTTTTCGACCCTCTCCGATTTCCTTATAAAAATTTCAGAATGTAATATGAAGGGTAAAGACTTGAAAAATATGTGCCAAACATCCCCCATCCCCTCCCATCTGTTCAAAAAAAATTCAGAAAGGTTTCAAAAGGAATTAAGTTCTGAACGTTTTCTAACCACGCGGGAAGGAATGCGAAGGGGTGAGGGAAGTTTGCCCCATAATTTCCAAGTGTACACACCCCAAATAACATTCTGGGAAAATCGGGGCGAGATCTGAAGGGGTGAAATTTTTTTCCCAAAAATGAGCAAAGACTATAGTCTTTCCTTTTTTTTTCGAAGATTTTTCGACCCTCTCCGATTTCCTTATAAAAATTTCAGAATGTAATATGAAGGGTAAAAACTTGAAAAATATGTGCCAAACATCCCCCATCCCCTCCCATCTGTTCAAAAAAAATTCAGAAAGGTTTCAAAAGGAATTAAGTTCTGAACGTCTTCTAACCACTCGGGAAGGAATGCGAAGGGGTGAGGGAAGTTTGCCCCATAATTTCCAAGTGTACACACCCCAAATAACATTCTGGGAAAATCGGGGCGAGATCTGAAGGGGTGAAATTTTTTTCCCAAAAATGAGCAAAGACTATAGTCTTTCCTTTTTTTTTCGAAGATTTTTCGACCCTCTCCGATTTCCTTATAAAAATTTCAGAATGTAATATGAAGGGTAAAAACTTGAAAAATATGTGCCAAACATCCCCCATCCCCTCCCATCTGTTCAAAAAAAATTCAGAAAGGTTTCAAAAGGAATTAAGTTCTGAACGTTTTCTAACCACGCGGGAAGGAATGCGAAGGGGTGAGGGAAGTTTGCCCCATAATTTCCAAGTGTACACACCCCAAATAACATTCTGGGAAAATCGGGGCGAGATCTGAAGGGGTGAAATTTTTTTCCCAAAAATGAGCAAAGACTATAGTCTTTCCTTTTTTTTTTGAAGATTTTTCGACCCTCTCCGATTTCCTTATAAAAATTTCAGAATGTAATATGAAGGGTAAAAACTTGAAAAATATGTGCCAAACATCCGCCATCCCCTCCCATCTGTTCAAAAAAAATTCAGAAAGGTTTCAAAAGGAATTAAGTTCTGAACGTTTTCTAACCACGCGGGAAGGAATGCGAAGGGGTGAGGGAAGTTTGCCCCATAATTTCCAAGTGTACACACCCCAAATAACATTCTGGGAAAATCGGGGCGAGATCTGAAGGGGTGAAATTTTTTTCCCAAAAATGAGCAAAGACTATAGTCTTTCCTTTTTTTTTCGAAGATTTTTCGACCCTCTCCGATTTCCTTATAAAAATTTCAGAATGTAATATGAACCCTAAAGACTTGAAAAATATGTGCCAAACATCCCCCAACCCCTCCCAACTGTTCAAAAAAAATTCAGAAAGGTTTCAAAAGGAATTAAGTTCTGAACGTTTTCTAACCACGCGGGAAGGAATGCGAAGGGGTGAGGGAAGTTTACCCCATAATTTCCAAGTGTACACACCCCAAATAACATTCTGGGAAAATCGGGGCGAGATCTGAAGGGGTGAAATTTTTTTCCCAAAAATGAGCAAAGACTATAGTCTTTCCTTTTTTTTTCGGAGATTTTTCGACCCTCTCCGATTTCCTTATAAAAATTTCAGAATGTAATATGAAGGGTAAAGACTTGAAAAATATGTGCCAAACATCCCCCATCCCCTCCCATCTGTTCAAAAAAAATTCAGAAAGGTTTCAAAAGGAATTAAGTTCTGAACGTTTTCTAACCACGCGGGAAGGAATGCGAAGGGGTGAGGGAAGTTTGCCCCATAATTTCCAAGTGTACACACCCCAAATAACATTCTGGGAAAATCGGGGCGAGATCTGAAGGGGTGAAATTTTTTTCCCAAAAATGAGCAAAGACTATAGTCTTTCCTTTTTTTTTCGAAGATTTTTCGACCCTCTCCGATTTCCTTATAAAAATTTCAGAATGTAATATGAAGGGTAAAAACTTGAAAAATATGTGCCAAACATCCCCCATCCCCTCCCATCTGTTCAAAAAAAATTCAGAAAGGTTTCAAAAGGAATTAAGTTCTGAACGTTTTCTAACCACGCGGGAAGGAATGCGAAGGGGTGAGGGAAGTTTGCCCCATAATTTCCAAGTGTACACACCCCAAATAACATTCTGGGAAAATCGGGGCGAGATCTGAAGGGGTGAAATTTTTTTCCCAAAAATGAGCAAAGACTATAGTCTTTCCTTTTTTTTTCGAAGATTTTTCGACCCTCTCCGATTTCCTTATAAAAATTTCAGAATGTAATATGAACCCTAAAGACTTGAAAAATATGTGCCAAACATCCCCCAACCCCTCCCAAATGTTCAAAAAAAATTCAGAAAGGTTTCAAAAGGAATTAAGTTCTGAACGTTTTCTAACCACGCGGGAAGGAATGCGAAGGGGTGAGGGAAGTTTGCCCCATAATTTCCAAGTGTACACACCCCAAATAACATTCTGGGAAAATCGGGGCGAGATCTGAAGGGGTGAAATTTTTTTCCCAAAAATGAGCAAAGACTATAGTCTTTCCTTTTTTTTTCGAAGATTTTTCGACCCTCTCCGATTTCCTTATAAAAATTTCAGAATGTAATATGAACCCTAAAGACTTGAAAAATATGTGCCAAACATCCCCCAACCCCTCCCAACTGTTCAAAAAAAATTCAGAAAGGTTTCAAAAGGAATTAAGTTCTGAACGTTTTCTAACCACGCGGGAAGGAATGCGAAGGGGTGAGGGAAGTTTGCCCCATAATTTCCAAGTGTACACACCCCAAATAACATTCTGGGAAAATCGGGGCGAGATCTGAAGGGGTGAAATTTTTTTCCCAAAAATGAGCAAAGACTATAGTCTTTCCTTTTTTTTTCGAAGATTTTTCGACCCTCTCCGATTTCCTTATAAAAATTTCAGAATGTAATATGAACCCTAAAGACTTGAAAAATATGTGCCAAACATCCCCCAACCCCTCCCAACTGTTCAAAAAAAATTCAGAAAGGTTTCAAAAGGAATTAAGTTCTGAACGTTTTCTAACCACGCGGGAAGGAATGCGAAGGGGTGAGGGAAGTTTACCCCATAATTTCCAAGTGTACACACCCCAAATAACATTCTGGGAAAATCGGGGCGAGATCTGAAGGGGTGAAATTTTTTTCCCAAAAATGAGCAAAGACTATAGTCTTTCCTTTTTTTTTCGGAGATTTTTCGACCCTCTCCGATTTCCTTATAAAAATTTCAGAATGTAATATGAAGGGTAAAGACTTGAAAAATATGTGCCAAACATCCCCCATCCCCTCCCATCTGTTCAAAAAAAATTCAGAAAGGTTTCAAAAGGAATTAAGTTCTGAACGTTTTCTAACCACGCGGGAAGGAATGCGAAGGGGTGAGGGAAGTTTGCCCCATAATTTCCAAGTGTACACACCCCAAATAACATTCTGGGAAAATCGGGGCGAGATCTGAAGGGGTGAAATTTTTTTCCCAAAAATGAGCAAAGACTATAGTCTTTCCTTTTTTTTTCGAAGATTTTTCGACCCTCTCCGATTTCCTTATAAAAATTTCAGAATGTAATATGAAGGGTAAAAACTTGAAAAATATGTGCCAAACATCCCCCATCCCCTCCCATCTGTTCAAAAAAAATTCAGAAAGGTTTCAAAAGGAATTAAGTTCTGAACGTTTTCTAACCACGCGGGAAGGAATGCGAAGGGGTGAGGGAAGTTTGCCCCATAATTTCCAAGTGTACACACCCCAAATAACATTCTGGGAAAATCGGGGCGAGATCTGAAGGGGTGAAATTTTTTTCCCAAAAATGAGCAAAGACTATAGTCTTTCCTTTTTTTTTCGAAGATTTTTCGACCCTCTCCGATTTCCTTATAAAAATTTCAGAATGTAATATGAACCCTAAAGACTTGAAAAATATGTGCCAAACATCCCCCAACCCCTCCCAACTGTTCAAAAAAAATTCAGAAAGGTTTCAAAAGGAATTAAGTTCTGAACGTTTTCTAACCACGCGGGAAGGAATGCGAAGGGGTGAGGGAAGTTTGCCCCATAATTTCCAAGTGTACACACCCCAAATAACATTCTGGGAAAATCGGGGCGAGATCTGAAGGGGTGAAATTTTTTTCCCAAAAATGAGCAAAGACTATAGTCTTTCCTTTTTTTTTCGAAGATTTTTCGACCCTCTCCGATTTCCTTATAAAAATTTCAGAATGTAATATGAACCCTAAAGACTTGAAAAATATGTGCCAAACATCCCCCAACCCCTCCCAACTGTTCAAAAAAAATTCAGAAAGGTTTCAAAAGGAATTAAGTTCTGAACGTTTTCTAACCACGCGGGAAGGAATGCGAAGGGGTGAGGGAAGTTTACCCCATAATTTCCAAGTATACACACCCCAAATAACATTCTGGGAAAATCGGGGCGAGATCTGAAGGGGTGAAATTTTTTTCCCAAAAATGAGCAAAGACAATAATAGTCTTTCCTTTTTTTTTCGGAGATTTTTCGACCCTCTCCGATTTCCTTATAAAAATTTCAGAATGTAATATGAAGGGTAAAGACTTGAAAAATATGTGCCAAACATCACCCATCCCCTCCCATCTGTTCAAAAAAAATTCAGAAAGGTTTCAAAAGGAATTAAGTTCTGAACGTTTTCTAACCACGCGGGAAGGAATGCGAAGGGGTGAGGGAAGTTTGCCCCATAATTTCCAAGTGTACACACCCCAAATAACATTCTGGGAAAATCGGGGCGAGATCTGAAGGGGTGAAATTTTTTTCCCAAAAATGAGCAAAGACTATAGTCTTTCCTTTTTTTTTCGAAGATTTTTCGACCCTCTCCGATTTCCTTATAAAAATTTCAGAATGTAATATGAAGGGTAAAAACTTGAAAAATATGTGCCAAACATCCGCCATCCCCTCCCATCTGTTCAAAAAAAATTCAGAAAGTTTTCTGGAACAACCCAATTCTGAACGTTTCCTAGCCAGGTGTGGAGCAGTGGGAAGGGGTGAGGGAAGTTTGCCCCATAATTTCCAAGTGTATACCCTCCAAATAACATTCTGGGAAAATCGGGGCGAGATCTGAAGGGGTGAAATTTTTTTCCCAAAAATGAGCAAAGACTATAGTCTTTCCTTTTTTTTTCGAAGATTTTTCGACCCTCTCCGATTTCCTTATAAAAATTTCAGAATGTAATATGAAGGGTAAAAACTTGAAAAATATGTGCCAAACATCCCCCATCCCCTCCGATCTGGTTCAAAAAAATTCCGAAAGTTTTCTGGAACAACCCAATTCTGAACGTTTCCTAGCCAGGTGTGGAGCAGTGGGAAGGGGTGAGGGAAGTTTGCCCCATAATTTCCAAGTGTATACCCTCCAAATAACATTCTGGGAAAATCGGGGCGAGATCTGAAGGGGTGAAATTTTTTTCCCAAAAATGAGCAAAGACTATAGTCTTTCCTTTTTTTTTCGAAGATTTTTCGACCCTCTCCGATTTCCTTATAAAAATTTCAGAATGTAATATGAACCCTAAAGACTTGAAAAATATGTGCCAAACATCCCCCAACCCCTCCCAACTGTTCAAAAAAAATTCAGAAAGGTTTCAAAAGGAATTAAGTTCTGAACGTTTTCTAACCACGCGGGAAGGAATGCGAAGGGGTGAGGGAAGTTTGCCCCATAATTTCCAAGTGTACACACCCCAAATAACATTCTGGGAAAATCGGGGCGAGATCTGAAGGGGTGAAATTTTTTTCCCAAAAATGAGCAAAGACTATATAGTCTTTCCTTTTTTTTCGAAGATTTTTCGACCCTCTCCGATTTCCTTATAAAAATTTCAGAATGTAATATGAAGGGTAAAAACTTGAAAAATATGTGCCAAACATCCCCCATCCCCTCCCATCTGTTCAAAAAAAATTCAGAAAGGTTTCAAAAGGAATTAAGTTCTGAACGTTTTCTAACCACGCGGGAAGGAATGCGAAGGGGTGAGGGAAGTTTGCCCCATAATTTCCAAGTGTACACACCCCAAATAACATTCTGGGAAAATCGGGGCGAGATCTGAAGGGGTGAAATTTTTTTCCCAAAAATGAGCAAAGACTATAGTCTTTCCTTTTTTTTTCGAAGATTTTTCGACCCTCTCCGATTTCCTTATAAAAATTTCAGAATGTAATATGAAGGGTAAAAACTTGAAAAATATGTGCCAAACATCCCCCATCCCCTCCCATCTGTTCAAAAAAAATTCAGAAAGGTTTCAAAAGGAATTAAGTTCTGAACGTTTTCTAACCACGCGGGAAGGAATGCGAAGGGGTGAGGGAAGTTTGCCCCATAATTTCCAAGTGTATACCCTCCAAATAACATTCTGGGAAAATCGGGGCGAGATCTGAAGGGGTGAAATTTTTTTCCCAAAAATGAGCAAAGACTATAGTCTTTCCTTTTTTTTCGGTCATTTTTCTCACCCCCTCCGATTTCCTTATAAAAATTTCAGAATGTAATATGAACCCTAAAGACTTGAAAAATATGTGCCAAACATCCCTCATCCCCTCCCATGTGGTCAAAAAAAATTCTGAAAGGTTTCAGAGAAAATCCAATTCTGAACGTTTTCTATGCCGGTGCGAAGCAGTGGGAAGGGGTGAGGGAAGTTTGCCCCATAATTTCCAAGCGTACACCCTCCAAATATCATTCTGGGAAAATCCTGACGAGATCTGAAGGGGTCAAAAATTTTTCCAAAAAATGAGCAAAGACTATAGTCTTTCCTTTTTTTTCGGTCATTCTTTTTTTTCGGTCATTTTTCTCACCCCCTCCGATTTCCTTATAAAAATTTCAGAATGTAATATGAACCCTAAAGACTTGAAAAATATGTGCCAAACATCCCCCAACCCCTCCCAACTGTTCAAAAAAAATTCAGAAAGGTTTCAAAAGGAATTAAGTTCTGAACGTTTTCTAACCACGCGGGAAGGAATGCGAAGGGGTGAGGGAAGTTTGCCCCATAATTTCCAAGTGTACACACCCCAAATAACATTCTGGGAAAATCGGGGCGAGATCTGAAGGGGTGAAATTTTTTTCCCAAAAATGAGCAAAGACTATAGTCTTTCCTTTTTTTTCGAAGATTTTTCGACCCTCTCCGATTTCCTTATAAAAATTTCAGAATGTAATATGAAGGGTAAAAACTTGAAAAATATGTGCCAAACATCCCCCATCCCCTCCCATCTGTTCAAAAAAAATTCAGAAAGGTTTCAAAAGGAATTAAGTTCTGAACGTTTTCTAACCACGCGGGAAGGAATGCGAAGGGGTGAGGGAAGTTTGCCCCATAATTTCCAAGTGTACACACCCCAAATAACATTCTGGGAAAATCGGGGCGAGATCTGAAGGGGTGAAATTTTTTTCCCAAAAATGAGCAAAGACTATATAGTCTTTCCTTTTTTTTTCGAAGATTTTTCGACCCTCTCCGATTTCCTTATAAAAATTTCAGAATGTAATATGAAGGGTAAAAACTTGAAAAATATGTGCCAAACATCCCCCATCCCCTCCCATCTGTTCAAAAAAAATTCAGAAAGGTTTCAAAAGGAATTAAGTTCTGAACGTTTTCTAACCACGCGGGAAGGAATGCGAAGGGGTGAGGGAAGTTTGCCCCATAATTTCCAAGTGTATACCCTCCAAATAACATTCTGGGAAAATCGGGGCGAGATCTGAAGGGGTGAAATTTTTTTCCCAAAAATGAGCAAAGACTATAGTCTTTCCTTTTTTTTCGGTCATTTTTCTCACCCCCTCCGATTTCCTTATAAAAATTTCAGAATGTAATATGAACCCTAAAGACTTGAAAAATATGTGCCAAACATCCCTCATCCCCTCCCATGTGGTCAAAAAAAATTCTGAAAGGTTTCAGAGAAAATCCAATTCTGAACGTTTTCTATGCCGGTGCGAAGCAGTGGGAAGGGGTGAGGGAAGTTTGCCCCATAATTTCCAAGCGTACACCCTCCAAATATCATTCTGGGAAAATCCTGACGAGATCTGAAGGGGTCAAAAATTTTTCCCAAAAATGAGCAAAGACTATAGTCTTTCCTTTTTTTCGGTCATTTTTCTCACCCCCTCCGATTTCCTTATAAAAATTTCAGAATGTAATATGAACCCTAAAGACTTGAAAAATATTTGACAAACATCCCTCATCCCCTCCCATCTATTCAAAAAAAATTTGCAAAAGCATACAAATTTGAAGACTAACAATATTTCACCCCAAATTTTACCTCCTCCCCTTAAATTTACTACCCAATTAGAAAAAATAAATTTGTAAACTGGCAATGTGGTGAACAGCCTTTAAAAATTTGAAGTCTTCTTACCTCATTCAATCATGTCTCGGCTCCAGTTTGGTCCATTTTTGGGATACAGCCCCATAATTTCCAAGTGTATACCCTCCAAATAACATTCTGGGAAAATCCTGCCGAGATCTGAAGAAGTAAAAAATTTGTAGTACAAAGTTGTTAATAAAACCCAGAAAGTTTTCACAAAAAAAGGTAAGGCTTCTGTAGAGACAACTGTATATTATTAATAAAAAGAATAAGTAATATTTTTTAAAAACAAAAACATCAACTTATAAATAAAAAATCTTATTTATTTCTAAATTCCGCTACCAATGGTGATGGATGTTGCACATCAATCTTCTTTTCCCAATGATCCCATTTCTGAATTTCCAAATACAGCTTCTCGCCAGGACTTTCTGTTGCGCTGCATTGGCAATGTCCAAGCAAGATATAATTTTCCTCAATCGCACCCATTGCTACCCCACGTTGAATTAAAACCTTTGCTTGTTTAAAAGCTTCATCTGTAGGAAGTTTTTCACAAAAATAACCCATAAAAGCAATTCCTATCGAGACCCTGTTATATACATGGGAATGAGCACCAACCACACTCCATCCTCGACCTTCGTAGACATTTCCATCAGATCCAATTAAAAAATTGTAACAAATATCATCGCAGTTTCTTTTGATCATGTGATATTTTTGAATTGAATTTACTAACTTAGTGTTTCCGATTTGGGTATCGTCATTTGGTGCTGATACAGTATGAACTGAAATTTAAAAAAAAAACATAAGGAAAAGAAGAGGAAAAAAGTGTTTGATACGCTTACAGATTATTACAAATTTGGCTGGTCCATTCATTAATGTTCGTTCTTGAACTGGAGCTAAGGCAAACCAATTTTTTCGAGAAATTAAACTCAATTCTCCGTGTTTAATTGGTGCTAAAATAAAATTAGTTGTAAAATTTGATCGGAAATAGAAGTAGGTATTCATACCTGGGAGGTCTAAAACTATTTGGTTCGTGACTGATTTTTGGTTGAGCATAGAAAAGGCTTGGGTAATGTATACAGGGCCATAAATATTCGTAACATTACCCAAATGTACTTCTCGAGATTTTTTAATATGGACTTGTCCATATGTATGTGCTTGATTGAAGACTTCACGAATTATGTTCTCATTCTGGTTAAAGAAAGTTAAAGAAAAAATTATTACGTTATTTGTTATTAGATAAACAAAAGTAAAATCAAATATAAAAGTAGGCCCATCTTATTATAATCGGGAAGAGGCCAGAAAAACAAAGAGAATGCAAAAAAACGGAGGCCTCTAACATGACTAGAACCGGAGTTATGCACGAAAATTGGATAACAAAACGTTTTACCATTGTATTTATATTGACTAGTGTATGATAACCTTATGGATTCTTAAGGCAACACTTTTTGGATGCAAGTAGCTCCTAATCGCTCTTAGTACTGGATGCATAGTTTACAGTGACTCTGAATAGTTTTATTTTTTCAATACTTTGCTATCCAAAGGAAGGTACCGCCAGTACCGCTTCACATTTCAGGTTTAAACCAACTTCAATTACCCCCCCCCCCCTTCGCTTCTTCATTTTACCAATATTTAAATCCTTTCACCATAAGTTGTTGGTACATTACTTTTAAAAATGAATACGTTACAATTACTTTTTAATTAGTGGAAAAAGTAATGCATTATAATTCATACCCTTATTACTTCAGGGCAGAAATGTATCACTTAACAAAAAGAACTAAAATTCAATTTAAATTATTGACACTTTTAAGCGTTACTTTGTTAAAATTCATGATTATAGAATTAATAACTATTAAATAAAATATCGATTTTAACGGGAAATAGTACAGCCCAACTAACATCACGAGATATCATTTACCCTTCGGTCTGTTAACGCTCTCTGATAGAGTGGAGGGTGCTACATTCCTCCTGAAAAACTTGAGGGAATCCCTCAATCGGATTTCGAGATATTCTAAACTCACGACATACATTTGACCCTTTATTTTGTGAACGGTTTATTATTCTTTGAGCTCTACTAACATCACGAGATATCATTTACCCTTCGGTCTGTTAACGCTCTCTGATAGAGTTAAAGGACATTTTGGGCCAGCTCCGCTCTTTTCAGATTTTACGTTTTAACTTGCATTGAAAAATTAATGAAAATTTACAGGCTGCCACTTTTTTGTTTGTAAAGATACGAATACGATTAAATAAGCAAAATTGTAGTATTTTTAATTTCTGATTCAGTGACGCGTATAGAAATTTGAAAAAATTATTGGTTGCGGAGTTACAGCCCTTTGACCCTTTGTCTGTCTGTTTTTTCGTAACGCCCTGTATATATTTTGGATGATTGGATGTATCCAAGTGTTCTCTATCTAAAAGTCTTATGTGACCCTTTCAAAATAATTACAAATAACCGAGTTAAAGGGACATTTTGGGCCAGATCTGCTCTTTTCAGATTTTACGTTTTAACTTGCATTGAAAAATTAATGAAAATTTACAGGCTGCCACTTTTTTGTTTGTAAAGATACGAATACGATTAAATAAGCAAAATTGTAGTATTTTTAATTTCTGATTCAGTGACGCGTATAGAAATTTGAAAAAATTATTGGTTGCGGAGTTACAGCCCTTTGACCCTTTGTCTGTCTGTTTTTTCGTAACACCCTGTATATAGTTTGGATGATTGGATGTATCCAAGTGTTCTCTATCTAAAAGTCTTATGTGACCCTTTCAAAATAATTACAAATAATCGAGTTAAAGGGACATTTTGGGCCAGATCTGCTCTTTTCAGATTTTACGTTTTAACTTGCATTGAAAAATTAATGAAAATTTACAGGCTGCCACTTTTTTGTTTGTAAAGATACGAATACGATTAAATAAGCAAAATTGTAGTATTTTTAATTTCTGATTCAGTGACGCGTATAGAAATTTGAAAAAATTATTGGTTGCGGAGTTACAGCCCTTTGACCCTTTGTCTGTCTGTTTTTTCGTAACACCCTGTATATAGTTTGGATGATTGGATGTATCCAAGTGTTCTCTATCTAAAAGTCTTATGTGACCCTTTCAAAATAATTACAAATAACCGAGTTAAAGGGACATTTTGGGCCAGATCTGCTCTTTTCAGATTTTACGTTTTAACTTGCATTGAAAAATTAATGAAAATTTACAGGCTGCCACTTTTTTGTTTGTAAAGATACGAATACGATTAAATAAGCAAAATTGTAGTATTTTTAATTTCTGATTCAGTGACGCGTATAGAAATTTGAAAAAATTATTGGTTGCGGAGTTACAGCCCTTTGACCCTTTGTCTGTCTGTTTTTTCGTAACGCCCTGTATATATTTTGGATGATTGGATGTATCCAAGTGTTCTCTATCTAAAAGTCTTATGTGACCCTTTCAAAATAATTACAAATAACCGAGTTAAAGGGACATTTTGGGCCAGATCTGCTCTTTTCAGATTTTACGTTTTAACTTGCATTGAAAAATTAATGAAAATTTACAGGCTGCCACTTTTTTGTTTGTAAAGATACGAATACGATTAAATAAGCAAAATTGTAGTATTTTTAATTTCTGATTCAGTGACGCGTATAGAAATTTGAAAAAATTATTGGTTGCGGAGTTACAGCCCTTTGACCCTTTGTCTGTCTGTTTTTTCGTAACGCCCTGTATATATTTTGGATGATTGGATGTATCCAAGTGTTCTCTATCTAAAAGTCTTATGTGACCCTTTCAAAATGATTCAGTGACGCGTATAGAAATTTGAAAAAATTATTGGTTGCGGAGTTACAGCCCTTTGACCCTTTGTCTGTCTGTTTTTTCGTAACACCCTGTATATAGTTTGGATGATTGGATGTATCCAAGTGTTCTCTATCTAAAAGTCTTATGTGACCCTTTCAAAATAATTACAAATAACCGAGTTAAAGGGACATTTTGGGCCAGATCTGCTCTTTTCAGATTTTACGTTTTAACTTGCATTGAAAAATTAATGAAAATTTACAGGCTGCCACTTTTTTGTTTGTAAAGATACGAATACGATTAAATAAGCAAAATTGTAGTATTTTTAATTTCTGATTCAGTGACGCGTATAGAAATTTGAAAAAATTATTGGTTGCGGAGTTACAGCCCTTTGACCCTTTGTCTGTCTGTTTTTTCGTAACACCCTGTATATAGTTTGGATGATTGGATGTATCCAAGTGTTCTCTATCTAAAAGTCTTATGTGACCCTTTCAAAATAATTACAAATAACCGAGTTAAAGGGACATTTTGGGCCAGATCTGCTCTTTTCAGATTTTACGTTTTAACTTGCATTGAAAAATTAATGAAAATTTACAGGCTGCCACTTTTTTGTTTGTAAAGATACGAATACGATTAAATAAGCAAAATTGTAGTATTTTTAATTTCTGATTCAGTGACGCGTATAGAAATTTGAAAAAATTATTGGTTGCGGAGTTACAGCCCTTTGACCCTTTGTCTGTCTGTTTTTTCGTAACGCCCTGTATATATTTTGGATGATTGGATGTATCCAAGTGTTCTCTATCTAAAAGTCTTATGTGACCCTTTCAAAATAATTACAAATAACCGAGTTAAAGGGACATTTTGGGCCAGATCTGCTCTTTTCAGATTTTACGTTTTAACTTGCATTGAAAAATTAATGAAAATTTACAGGCTGCCACTTTTTTGTTTGTAAAGATACGAATACGATTAAATAAGCAAAATTGTAGTATTTTTAATTTCTGATTCAGTGACGCGTATAGAAATTTGAAAAAATTATTGGTTGCGGAGTTACAGCCCTTTGACCCTTTGTCTGTCTGTTTTTTCGTAACGCCCTGTATATATTTTGGATGATTGGATGTATCCAAGTGTTCTCTATCTAAAAGTCTTATGTGACCCTTTCAAAATAATTACAAATAACCGAGTTAAAGGGACATTTTGGGCCAGATCTGCTCTTTTCAGATTTTACGTTTTAACTTGCATTGAAAAATTAATGAAAATTTACAGGCTGCCACTTTTTTGTTTGTAAAGATACGAATACGATTAAATAAGCAAAATTGTAGTATTTTTAATTTCTGATTCAGTGACGCGTATAGAAATTTGAAAAAATTATTGGTTGCGGAGTTACAGCCCTTTGACCCTTTGTCTGTCTGTTTTTTCGTAACGCCCTGTATATATTTTGGATGATTGGATGTATCCAAGTGTTCTCTATCTAAAAGTCTTATGTGACCCTTTCAAAATAATTACAAATAATCGAGTTAAAGGGACATTTTGGGCCAGATCTGCTCTTTTCAGATTTTACGTTTTAACTTGCATTGAAAAATTAATGAAAATTTACAGGCTGCCACTTTTTTGTTTGTAAAGATACGAATACGATTAAATAAGCAAAATTGTAGTATTTTTAATTTCTGATTCAGTGACGCGTATAGAAATTTGAAAAAATTATTGGTTGCGGAGTTACAGCCCTTTGACCCTTTGTCTGCCTGTTTTTTCGTAACACCCTGTATATATTTTGGATGATTGGATGTATCCAAGTGTTCTCTATCTAAAAGTCTTATGTGACCCTTTCAAAATAATTACAAATAACCGAGTTAAAGGGACATTTTGGGCCAGATCTGCTCTTTTCAGATTTTACGTTTTAACTTGCATTGAAAAATTAATGAAAATTTACAGGCTGCCACTTTTTTGTTTGTAAAGATACGAATACGATTAAATAAGCAAAATTGTAGTATTTTTAATTTCTGATTCAGTGACGCGTATAGAAATTTGAAAAAATTATTGGTTGCGGAGTTACAGCCCTTTGACCCTTTGTCTGTCTGTTTTTTCGTAACACCCTGTATATAGTTTGGATGATTGGATGTATCCAAGTGTTCTCTATCTAAAAGTCTTATGTGACCCTTTCAAAATAATTACAAATAACCGAGTTAAAGGGACATTTTGGGCCAGATCTGCTCTTTTCAGATTTTACGTTTTAACTTGCATTGAAAAATTAATGAAAATTTACAGGCTGCCACTTTTTTGTTTGTAAAGATACGAATACGATTAAATAAGCAAAATTGTAGTATTTTTAATTTCTGATTCAGTGACGCGTATAGAAATTTGAAAAAATTATTGGTTGCGGAGTTACAGCCCTTTGACCCTTTGTCTGTCTGTTTTTTCGTAACGCCCTGTATATATTTTGGATGATTGGATGTATCCAAGTGTTCTCTATCTAAAAGTCTTATGTGACCCTTTCAAAATAATTACAAATAACCGAGTTAAAGGGACATTTTGGGCCAGATCTGCTCTTTTCAGATTTTACGTTTTAACTTGCATTGAAAAATTAATGAAAATTTACAGGCTGCCACTTTTTTGTTTGTAAAGATACGAATACGATTAAATAAGCAAAATTGTAGTATTTTTAATTTCTGATTCAGTGACGCGTATAGAAATTTGAAATAATTATTGGTTGCGGAGTTACAGCCCTTTGATCCTTTGTCTGTCTGTTTTTTCGTAACGCCCTGTATATATTTTGGATGATTGGATGTATCCAAGTGTTCTCTATCTAAAAGTCTTATGTGACCCTTTCAAAATAATTACAAATAATCGAGTTAAAGGGACATTTTGGGCCAGATCTGCTCTTTTCAGATTTTACGTTTTAACTTGCATTGAAAAATTAATGAAAATTTACAGGCTGCCACTTTTTTGTTTGTAAAGATACGAATACGATTAAATAAGCAAAATTGTAGTATTTTTAATTTCTGATTCAGTGACGCGTATAGAAATTTGAAAAAATTATTGGTTGCGGAGTTACAGCCCTTTGACCCTTTGTCTGTCTGTTTTTTCGTAACACCCTGTATATAGTTTGGATGATTGGATGTATCCAAGTGTTCTCTATCTAAAAGTCTTATGTGACCCTTTCAAAATAATTACAAATAACCGAGTTAAAGGGACATTTTGGGCCAGATCTGCTCTTTTCAGATTTTACGTTTTAACTTGCATTGAAAAATTAATGAAAATTTACAGGCTGCCACTTTTTTGTTTGTAAAGATACGAATACGATTAAATAAGCAAAATTGTAGTATTTTTAATTTCTGATTCAGTGACGCGTATAGAAATTTGAAAAAATTATTGGTTGCGGAGTTACAGCCCTTTGACCCTTTGTCTGCCTGTTTTTTCGTAACACCCTGTATATATTTTGGATGATTGGATGTATCCAAGTGTTCTCTATCTAAAAGTCTTATGTGACCCTTTCAAAATAATTACAAATAACCGAGTTAAAGGGACATTTTGGGCCAGATCTGCTCTTTTCAGATTTTACGTTTTAACTTGCATTGAAAAATTAATGAAAATTTACAGGCTGCCACTTTTTTGTTTGTAAAGATACGAATACGATTAAATAAGCAAAATTGTAGTATTTTTAATTTCTGATTCAGTGACGCGTATAGAAATTTGAAAAAATTATTGGTTGCGGAGTTACAGCCCTTTGACCCTTTGTCTGTCTGTTTTTTCGTAACGCCCTGTATATATTTTGGATGATTGGATGTATCCAAGTGTTCTCTATCTAAAAGTCTTATGTGACCCTTTCAAAATAATTACAAATAACCGAGTTAAAGGGACATTTTGGGCCAGATCTGCTCTTTTCAGATTTTACGTTTTAACTTGCATTGAAAAATTAATGAAAATTTACAGGCTGCCACTTTTTTGTTTGTAAAGATACGAATACGATTAAATAAGCAAAATTGTAGTATTTTTAATTTCTGATTCAGTGACGCGTATAGAAATTTGAAAAAATTATTGGTTGCGGAGTTACAGCCCTTTGACCCTTTGTCTGTCTGTTTTTTCGTAACACCCTGTATATAGTTTGGATGATTGGATGTATCCAAGTGTTCTCTATCTAAAAGTCTTATGTGACCCTTTCAAAATAATTACAAATAACCGAGTTAAAGGGACATTTTGGGCCAGATCTGCTCTTTTCAGATTTTACGTTTTAACTTGCATTGAAAAATTAATGAAAATTTACAGGCTGCCACTTTTTTGTTTGTAAAGATACGAATACGATTAAATAAGCAAAATTGTAGTATTTTTAATTTCTGATTCAGTGACGCGTATAGAAATTTGAAAAAATTATTGGTTGCGGAGTTACAGCCCTTTGACCCTTTGTCTGTCTGTTTTTTCGTAACACCCTGTATATAGTTTGGATGATTGGATGTATCCAAGTGTTCTCTATCTAAAAGTCTTATGTGACCCTTTCAAAATAATTACAAATAACCGAGTTAAAGGGACATTTTGGGGCAGATCTGCTCTTTTCAGATTTTACGTTTTAACTTGCATTGAAAAATTAATGAAAATTTACAGGCTGCCACTTTTTTGTTTGTAAAGATACGAATACGATTAAATAAGCAAAATTGTAGTATTTTTAATTTCTGATTCAGTGACGCGTATAGAAATTTGAAAAAATTATTGGTTGCGGAGTTACAGCCCTTTGACCCTTTGTCTGTCTGTTTTTTCGTAACACCCTGTATATAGTTTGGGTGATTGGATGTATCCAAGTGTTCTCTATCTAAAAGTCTTATGTGACCCTTTCAAAATAATTACAAATAACCGAGTTAAAGGGACATTTTGGGCCAGATCTGCTCTTTTCAGATTTTACGTTTTAACTTGCATTGAAAAATTAATGAAAATTTACAGGCTGCCACTTTTTTGTTTGTAAAGATACGAATACGATTAAATAAGCAGAATTGTAGTATTTTTAATTTCTGATTCAGTGACGCGTATAGAAATTTGAAAAAATTATTGGTTGCGGAGTTACAGCCCTTTGACCCTTTGTCTGTCTGTTTTTTCGTAACACCCTGTATATAGTTTGGATGATTGGATGTATCCAAGTGTTCTCTATCTAAAAGTCTTATGTGACCCTTTCAAAATAATTACAAATAACCGAGTTAAAGGGACATTTTGGGCCAGATCTGCTCTTTTCAGATTTTACGTTTTAACTTGCATTGAAAAATTAATGAAAATTTACAGGCTGCCACTTTTTTGTTTGTAAAGATACGAATACGATTAAATAAGCAAAATTGTAGTATTTTTAATTTCTGATTCAGTGACGCGTATAGAAATTTGAAAAAATTATTGGTTGCGGAGTTACAGCCCTTTGACCCTTTGTCTGTCTGTTTTTTCGTAACACCCTGTATATAGTTTGGATGATTGGATGTATCCAAGTGTTCTCTATCTAAAAGTCTTTTGTGACCCTTTCAAAATAATTACAAATAACCGAGTTAAAGGGACATTTTGGGCCAGATCTGCTCTTTTCAGATTTTACGTTTTAACTTGCATTGAAAAATTAATGAAAATTTACAGGCTGTCACTTTTTTGTTTGTAAAGATACGAATACGATTAAATAAGCAAAATTGTAGTATTTTTAATTTCTGATTCAGTGACGCGTATAGAAATTTGAAAAAATTATTGGTTGCGGAGTTACAGCCCTTTGACCCTTTGTCTGTCTGTTTTTTCGTAACACCCTGTATATAGTTTGGATGATTGGATGTATCCAAGTGTTCTCTATCTAAAAGTCTTATGTGACCCTTTCAAAATAATTACAAATAACCGAGTTAAAGGGACATTTTGGGCCAGATCTGCTCTTTTCAGATTTTACGTTTTAACTTGCATTGAAAAATTAATGAAAATTTACAGGCTGCCACTTTTTTGTTTGTAAAGATACGAATACGATTAAATAAGCAAAATTGTAGTATTTTTAATTTCTGATTCAGTGACGCGTATAGAAATTTGAAAAAATTATTGGTTGCGGAGTTACAGCCCTTTGACCCTTTGTCTGTCTGTTTTTTCGTAACGCCCTGTATATATTTTGGATGATTGGATGTATCCAAGTGTTCTCTATCTAAAAGTCTTATGTGACCCTTTCAAAATAATTACAAATAATCGAGTTAAAGGGACATTTTGGGCCAGATCTGCTCTTTTCAGATTTTACGTTTTAACTTGCATTGAAAAATTAATGAAAATTTACAGGCTGCCACTTTTTTGTTTGTAAAGATACGAATACGATTAAATAAGCAAAATTGTAGTATTTTTAATTTCTGATTCAGTGACGCGTATAGAAATTTGAAAAAATTATTGGTTGCTGAGTTACAGCCCTTTGACCCTTTGCCTGCCTGTTTTTTCGTAACACCCTGTATATATTTTGGATGATTGGATGTATCCAAGTGTTCTCTATCTAAAAGTCTTATGTGACCCTTTCAAAATAATTACAAATAACCGAGTTAAAGGGACATTTTGGGCCAGATCTGCTCTTTTCAGATTTTACGTTTTAACTTGCATTGAAAAATTAATGAAAATTTACAGGCTGCCACTTTTTTGTTTGTAAAGATACGAATACGATTAAATAAGCAAAATTGTAGTATTTTTAATTTCTGATTCAGTGACGCGTATAGAAATTTGAAAAAATTATTGGTTGCGGAGTTACAGCCCTTTGACCCTTTGTCTGTCTGTTTTTTCGTAACGCCCTGTATATATTTTGGATGATTGGATGTATCCAAGTGTTCTCTATCTAAAAGTCTTATGTGACCCTTTCAAAATAATTACAAATAATCGAGTTAAAGGGACATTTTGGGCCAGATCTGCTCTTTTCAGATTTTACGTTTTAACTTGCATTGAAAAATTAATGAAAATTTACAGGCTGCCACTTTTTTGTTTGTAAAGATACGAATACGATTAAATAAGCAAAATTGTAGTATTTTTAATTTCTGATTCAGTGACGCGTATAGAAATTTGAAAAAATTATTGGTTGCGGAGTTACAGCCCTTTGACCCTTTGTCTGTCTGTTTTTTCGTAACGCCCTGTATATATTTTGGATGATTGGATGTATCCAAGTGTTCTCTATCTAAAAGTCTTATGTGACCCTTTCAAAATAATTACAAATAACCGAGTTAAAGGGACATTTTGGGCCAGATCTGCTCTTTTCAGATTTTACGTTTTAACTTGCATTGAAAAATTAATGAAAATTTACAGGCTGCCACTTTTTTGTTTGTAAAGATACGAATACGATTAAATAAGCAAAATTGTAGTATTTTTAATTTCTGATTCAGTGACGCGTATAGAAATTTGAAAAAATTATTGGTTGCGGAGTTACAGCCCTTTGACCCTTTGTCTGTCTGTTTTTTCGTAACACCCTGTATATAGTTTGGATGATTGGATGTATCCAAGTGTTCTCTATCTAAAAGTCTTTTGTGACCCTTTCAAAATAATTACAAATAATCGAGTTAAAGGGACATTTTGGGCCAGATCTGCTCTTTTCAGATTTTACGTTTTAACTTGCATTGAAAAATTAATGAAAATTTACAGGCTGCCACTTTTTTGTTTGTAAAGATACGAATACGATTAAATAAGCAAAATTGTAGTATTTTTAATTTCTGATTCAGTGACGCGTATAGAAATTTGAAAAAATTATTGGTTGCGGAGTTACAGCCCTTTGACCCTTTGTCTGTCTGTTTTTTCGTAACGCCCTGTATATATTTTGGATGATTGGATGTATCCAAGTGTTCTCTATCTAAAAGTCTTATGTGACCCTTTCAAAATAATTACAAATAACCGAGTTAAAGGGACATTTTGGGCCAGATCTGCTCTTTTCAGATTTTACGTTTTAACTTGCATTGAAAAATTAATGAAAATTTACAGGCTGCCACTTTTTTGTTTGTAAAGATACGAATACGATTAAATAAGCAAAATTGTAGTATTTTTAATTTCTGATTCAGTGACGCGTATAGAAATTTGAAAAAATTATTGGTTGCGGAGTTACAGCCCTTTGACCCTTTGTCTGTCTGTTTTTTCGTAACGCCCTGTATATATTTTGGATGATTGGATGTATCCAAGTGTTCTCTATCTAAAAGTCTTATGTGACCCTTTCAAAATAATTACAAATAACCGAGTTAAAGGGACATTTTGGGCCAGATCTGCTCTTTTCAGATTTTACGTTTTAACTTGCATTGAAAAATTAATGAAAATTTACAGGCTGTCACTTTTTTGTTTGTAAAGATACGAATACGATTAAATAAGCAAAATTGTAGTATTTTTAATTTCTGATTCAGTGACGCGCATAGAAATTTGAAAAAATTATTGGTTGCGGAGTTACAGCCCTTTGACCCTTTGTCTGTCTGTTTTTTCGTAACGCCCTGTATATATTTTGGATGATTGGATGTATCCAAGTGTTCTCTATCTAAAAGTCTTATGTGACCCTTTCAAAATAATTACAAATAACCGAGTTAAAGGGACATTTTGGGCCAGATCTGCTCTTTTCAGATTTTACGTTTTAACTTGCATTGAAAAATTAATGAAAATTTACAGGCTGCCACTTTTTTGTTTGTAAAGATACGAATACGATTAAATAAGCAAAATTGTAGTATTTTTAATTTCTGATTCAGTGACGCGTATAGAAATTTGAAAAAATTATTGGTTGCGGAGTTACAGCCCTTTGACCCTTTGTCTGTCTGTTTTTTCGTAACGCCCTGTATATATTTTGGATGATTGGATGTATCCAAGTGTTCTCTATCTAAAAGTCTTATGTGACTCTTTCAAAATAATTACAAATAACCGAGTTAAAGGGACATTTTGGGCCAGATCTGCTCTTTTCAGATTTTACGTTTTAACTTGCATTGAAAAATTAATGAAAATTTACAGGCTGCCACTTTTTTGTTTGTAAAGATACGAATACGATTAAATAAGCAAAATTGTAGTATTTTTAATTTCTGATTCAGTGACGCGTATAGAAATTTGAAAAAATTATTGGTTGCGGAGTTACAGCCCTTTGACCCTTTGTCTGTCTGTTTTTTCGTAACACCCTGTATATAGTTTGGATGATTGGATGTATCCAAGTGTTCTCTATCTAAAAGTCTTATGTGACCCTTTCAAAATAATTACAAATAACCGAGTTAAAGGGACATTTTGGGCCAGATCTGCTCTTTTCAGATTTTACGTTTTAACTTGCATTGAAAAATTAATGAAAATTTACAGGCTGTCACTTTTTTGTTTGTAAAGATACGAATACGATTAAATAAGCAAAATTGTAGTATTTTTAATTTCTGATTCAGTGACGCGTATAGAAATTTGAAAAAATTATTGGTTGCGGAGTTACAGCCCTTTGACCCTTTGTCTGTCTGTTTTTTCGTAACGCCCTGTATATATTTTGGATGATTGGATGTATCCAAGTGTTCTCTATCTAAAAGTCTTATGTGACCCTTTCAAAATAATTACAAATAACCGAGTTAAAGGGACATTTTGGGCCAGATCTGCTCTTTTCAGATTTTACGTTTTAACTTGCATTGAAAAATTAATGAAAATTTACAGGCTGCCACTTTTTTGTTTGTAAAGATACGAATACGATTAAATAAGCAAAATTGTAGTATTTTTAATTTCTGATTCAGTGACGCGTATAGAAATTTGAAAAAATTATTGGTTGCGGAGTTACAGCCCTTTGACCCTTTGTCTGTCTGTTTTTTCGTAACACCCTGTATATAGTTTGGATGATTGGATGTATCCAAGTGTTCTCTATCTAAAAGTCTTATGTGACCCTTTCAAAATAATTACAAATAACCGAGTTAAAGGGACATTTTGGGCCAGATCTGCTCTTTTCAGATTTTACGTTTTAACTTGCATTGAAAAATTAATGCAAATTTACAGGCTGCCACTTTTTTGTTTGTAAAGATACGAATACGATTAAATAAGCAAAATTGTAGTATTTTTAATTTCTGATTCAGTGACGCGTATAGAAATTTGAAAAAATTATTGGTTGCGGAGTTACAGCCCTTTGACCCTTTGTCTGTCTGTTTTTTCGTAACACCCTGTATATAGTTTGGATGATTGGATGTATCCAAGTGTTCTCTATCTAAAAGTCTTATGTGACCCTTTCAAAATAATTACAAATAACCGAGTTAAAGGGACATTTTGGGCCAGATCTGCTCTTTTCAGATTTTACGTTTTAACTTGCATTGAAAAATTAATGAAAATTTACAGGCTGCCACTTTTTTGTTTGTAAAGATACGAATACGATTAAATAAGCAAAATTGTAGAATTTTTAATTTCTGATTCAGTGACGCGTATAGAAATTTGAAAAAATTATTGGTTGCGGAGTTACAGCCCTTTGACCCTTTGTCTGTCTGTTTTTTCGTAACACCCTGTATATAGTTTGGATGATTGGATGTATCCAAGTGTTCTCTATCTAAAAGTCTTATGTGACCCTTTCAAAATAATTACAAATAACCGAGTTAAAGGGACATTTTGGGCCAGATCTGCTCTTTTCAGATTTTACGTTTTAACTTGCATTGAAAAATTAATGAAAATTTACAGGCTGCCACTTTTTTGTTTGTAAAGATACGAATACGATTAAATAAGCAAAATTGTAGTATTTTTAATTTCTGATTCAGTGACGCGTATAGAAATTTGAAAAAATTATTGGTTGCGGAGTTACAGCCCTTTGACCCTTTGTCTGTCTGTTTTTTCGTAACACCCTGTATATAGTTTGGATGATTGGATGTATCCAAGTGTTCTCTATCTAAAAGTCTTATGTGACCCTTTCAAAATAATTACAAATAACCGAGTTAAAGGGACATTTTGGGCCAGATTCGCTCTTTTCAGATTTTACGTTTTAACTTGCATTGAAAAATTAATGAAAATTTACAGGCTGCAACTTTTTTGTTTGTAAAGATACGAATACGATTAAATAAGCAAAATTGTAGTATTTTTAATTTCTGATTCAGTGACGCATATAGAAATTTGAAAAAATTATTGGTTGCGGAGTTACAGCCCTTTGACCCTTTGTCAGTTTGTATTTTCGTAACGCCCTGTATATATTTTGGATGATTGGATGTATCCAAGTGTTCTCTATCTAAAAGTCTTATGTGACCCTTTCAAAATAATTACAGATAACCGAGTTAAAGGGACATTTTGGGCCAGATCGCTCTCAGGTAGCTCTTTTCAGATTTTACGTTTTACTCGCATTGAAAATTTACATGAAAATTTACAGCCCTTAAACGTCAAAGCAATCTGACAAACACTGAAATTATTAAAATTTCAAACGTCAATTGAATTTTTCCTGTGAATAGGTATACTTTTGAGTAGAATTGTTTGCTATTGGTTGACGTATTGTCGCGTTTTGTCTTTCAAAATTAAATGGTACCTATTAGGTAAGCAAATAATGAATTATTATGTTATTTTCAGTTAAAATTGATATTTTATTTAATATTTATTATTTCTATAATTGTCTATGAGTCAAAAAAGTACCCAGCCCCCCCCCCCCCCAGTTTGGGACGCTCCTGGTTTAAATAATTTTACTTGAATACTGACAGATAGCACTTACTAGTACTAACTTATATGTCAAAACTCAAATTTTATTAATTTATAAAAGGGTGTCAGAGATATTAATTAAAATTTCATGCGCCCCCTCCGGGGGGCTGTAGCACCCTAACAAAGCGTTTCCCAAACCATGTTCATGTTTTTTTATTTTCTTAGTGTGGAAAACATACTCTTAAAGTTTGCTCAAGTGTTTTAGTTACAGTGTTACACCCTGTACACTACAACTTAATTTTCATTAAAAAAGTATATTTTAAGTTAAATAATATTTTGGAAATAACGAGATGTAATTATTTTCACGATTATTGTTTTTCAACCGCAAATTTTCAATTTAATTTCTAAAAAGTTTAATATTTTCAAATTTTTTTATTTAACATTAAACGTGATAACGAATCGCCTGCGGCGCATTTTTTATTCGCTTCGCTTGTATTATTTATGTATACTTAATAGTTCCCCCCTGCGCTAATTCCTGACTGTTCCCCTGATATATCCCCCCCCAAGGGTAAACTCTGGCTACGCCACTGGTCAATATAAATACAATGGTTTTACCGAATAAGGAGTCATGGTTTGCTCGATTTAATTTTTTGAAGAACCTTAAACATCAAATTTTTTCTTTTAGTTTTCATTGGTTAAATTTGAATTTTCCGCCAAATTCAACCAATAAAAACAAAAAGAAAAATTCGCGCCTATATTCAAAAATATTTCGTGGGGAAACCCCCTAAAATAATAGCTTCCTTGATATACTGCGGTAGTTTTTTAAGAAAATATTTACCTACCTCGTTTTGTGAAGTTGTAGCCGTTTCAGGAAACACTTGCAATTCGTTGGAAAATTCTCCACTGTTATCAGTATTTTCAGAAATACTGGAACCATTGTTACTTTCAGAACTTTCAATTGACGCACCATCACTACTTATAGTACACTTTTCCAACCAATTTTGACATTTTGATTGCAACGATTCTGTATCACACTGTATATCAAGACTCCCATTACTTCGAACATCTACACCCAAGTTTTTACACTTTTTACAATTTACGCAATCTTCATTACTCATGGTTGATAATTCTTCATAAAATAATAATTTAATTAAATGAGCAAACTGTTTATTTTTAAACACTTAACGCCAGAAGATTTAAAACCGACTAAAATAAATAAATCTACGATCATTGCATCAGGGCCAGGGGGAATCAACAAACCACACCACAAACACAAAAAATTCAAGGACAGTTTTTGGGCATGACAAGCAAATGTAACCAGTATTAATCTAAGCTAAAAGGATGTAGGAAACCGCTAGTTTATTTATAACGCGAATGTTATTCAACCATTTGAATACACACCAATCTGAATAGTAGGCAAAAATAGTTACAAAGAGGAATTTTGGGATGTATAAGACAAGTTACCCAGCGAGAAAATTACAGATTATTGCCTCAGGAAATTGAGGGGGGTTCCCCCGAAATAAATAAAAAAACTTACCATAGAAATTCGCGTCTCACTTTAGACATCCTTGAAACACTGATGAGGGCCCCTTGTTGAAGGTTTCGAAATCTTTTTACCCTTTTGCAATTTTCTGGATTTACTTCAAGATTCTCCTGATAATTTGAACTTTTGTGATGTTTTAGAACGGCCATTAATTTGGTGCAAGAATTTTCCAAACACCCTGTACATACAATTTTTAATTAAAATTGTTTTTTTGAATTTAAAATTATTCTAAACAGTCGGGGCTTACTTATAATTATTCTTTAAACAATTTTTCTTAAAAGCAG
Source organism: Hemicrepidius hirtus (assembly GCA_963082805.1). Classification (NCBI taxonomy): domain Eukaryota; kingdom Metazoa; phylum Arthropoda; class Insecta; order Coleoptera; family Elateridae; genus Hemicrepidius; species Hemicrepidius hirtus. Next base: position 29,410,556 of record OY720165.1, read on the forward strand.
TTTCTTCTCCCTAACCTTTTAACATTTTACTACGTTTACTACCAGACTACACCCACCCGTGACCTACTTATTAATTATGAATGAAGCCCGAACGAAACTCGATGAATCACGAAGGCGCGAACAAATAGTTATGAAAATTTCCCGATAGGTGGCGCTAGTAATATAAAATTCAAATTTTGAAGTATTTTTTTGCAATAATTTGAATATTTATGTAAAAATAATTATTTCAGAGGTTGTTTCAAATATATAAGAGTTTAAAAAAAACATAAAAAGGTATGTCTCAAGAAATAAATGTGTGAGAACCTTTGTAACGGATTCCCGCTAAAAATCATGCTTTTTTAAAAAATATTTTAATATATTTATATGATTTACCAACGGATTTTCATTTAGAGATGTTAACCACTAATAAGTAAACAAAATATGTCTTTATATTATAAAAAATACATATTAGCTTATATTTAGAAACGTATCCCAAAGAATTTTCCAGGAGCGCAAGCTGGAAGTTGACAAATTTTCTCTTCCATTTCTGTTTCAGCAGTATCGCATCCTTCAACACAATGCCTCCAACGAATTTCCCTACCTTTACCACAACTAACACTGCAAGCTGACCATGAAGTCCATTGTCCCCATCTTGGACGCCTTATAGGCGGATCCCCTCTTTTACCTACATCTAACAAAATCTTTACTCGTGTTATTAGTTTATCCTTAAACTTACCTTGTTTATTAGAGACATGTCCTGGTGATCCTGCTTTACGTTTACTATTACAAGAAGTATCCATGCTGTTTAGTTTCTTTAATAATTTTTGTAAAACTTTTTTTATATCTTCTAAAGTCTCTTCTTTATTATCCAAATCGGGTAACGAAAACGACGGTGGAGTTGAACTACAAGGAGATACAGGTGCACCACATCTTTTACCCTCTTGTATACTATCAAATAATTTTGCTTCATCAGAAAATTCACTATTACTACCTCTTTTATTTTCGGATGTATGTGTTACAAAATGTTTTATTCGTTGTAAAGTCTCTTTATTTCTCAAGGGTTCAAATCTCTTGTATTCTTTAACATCCACACTATCAGTAACTTGTACTATCATTATTATTATTATTATAAAAGTATAAAAACTTAAAAACATTACATAAATTTTAGATACAAGATAATATAATAGGTTGAAGTTAATTTTGATATTAATGACATTTTTCTATTTTGATACATCGACTGTTCCTATGATTGTTGGATTTATATTAAAAATTACAGTTTTTACATTACAACAAATTATTTTTGTTTAATTAAAGAACTCTTTTAATAATCATTTAATAACCATTAATAAAAAAAATTCTTAAAAGGAATTTTTTTATGTTGGGATTCCCCCAACTTTGAATTATAATATTTCCTAAAATGAATATTTTTCAAGTGTTCTCAAATCAATTCCATTACTTCAGACATACACCTCTCTCTCTCTCCTCTACTTAATGCACTAAAAAAAAAATGTTTTCTAATATTTGACCTCATTTGGATGTCCTATAATGCTATAAATTATTGTCCTGAAAATATTATAATTCTTTCCGATCTTAAAGGTTATTAAATAAAAAATAAATTAATTCCTTTAATTAAACAATTTGCTGTAGAAAACGATTTTGAAATATTAAATATTTAATAGTAGTTGGTTATTATCCACAGACCACAAAACCACATTTCTAACAACTTTGACAATATACGTTACCTATGTATTGATTATATTATTATAATGCCAACAACAAAAAAATTATTAATTTGAGGTATAATAATAATATCACTATTTTTTTTTATTTGATTATTACAACAATTATTTTGAAACTTTAATAAAAGTCTCAGAAAAACAAAAAAAAAATTCTTGATAGTCTCAAATGTTAGTTGATGCAATTCTTGGGGGTTTATTTTATTATAACATTTTTTTTTGAGATCAAAAAAAATTGACATCAGCTTACATTCCAATAAATTAACAAATTCAACAAAATGTGTGTTTAAATAACATACCAAATTTTGACTTGACTAGCACCTCGTCAACTAAAACGTGAGACCGTAGAACTTATCTTCAACTAATCTAAATGTGTCATACTCCAAGCTCTTCCAAAAAAACTTCAAGTGTCAGTCGCGCAGTGTAGTTTTAGGCCTGAAATAAAAAACTGCCATATATAAACAATTGGATATTATATTAAACATATTTATTAAAGTTTATATAAAAGTTTATGAGAAAAATATTAAAAATAATCACAATGAAATCGGCATGATGACGTTAAAAACTAGAGACCGATTGTCACAGCTATTCCGAACAAACAATTATTGAATGTTACAACTTAGAATGAACGAGAAAAACAAATGGATATTGTCAATTCAATTTTTTTTGATACTTCTTTTTGTTAAATTTTAATAAACAGGCACTTAAATTTTAACTAGGAATGTAAAAAAAAGTTTGAAAAACGTTACTATTAATAATATAAGTGTGTTTCCTCTATGTATTGCCTACCTACATGTATCAAAAATTCACAATTTTTTTTTGTGCTTCACCCTGTACGTAGAATTATTAAGCAAAACACCAAAATTACTTCCACAATACTCTGTCACTATCAAAACTGTTTTATAATCAAGTTAAAAAAAAAAAATGTCATCCCTCTTTTATAATCCTACAAGAAATTATTGGAAAAAATATTCTGTAAAAGAAACCAAAGATTCCTTATTTTCTTCCTTCTGTTCTACCTAAATATGGAAACATTTGCTCAATCAAAAAGTGACGAAAAAAGAAAACAATTGGCACAAAATGGTGACTTAGTACAAACAAAAAAAAATAAATAAACGTAAAAATGGGCACTAGACACAAAATAGTGACCTGGTACAAAAAAAAGGGCACTACAGGCACAAAATAGTGACTTAGTACAAAAAAAATAAAAAAAAAATTGAAAAAAAAAGTAAAAAAATGGGCAACTACGACAGACACAAAAGTGACATAGAACAAAAAAAAAAACTGAAAAAATGTGGACTACAGACACAAAATAGGGACTTAGTACAAAAAAATTAAAAAAAAAAGTAAAAAAAATGGGCAACTACGACAGACACAAAAGTGACATAGAACAAAAAAAAAACTGAAAAAATGTGGACTACAGACACAAAATAGGGACTTGGCACAAAAAAGTGACGAATTTGAAAAAAATTGGCACAATAAAGGCACTAGTTTGGCCAACCCAATCACTTTTCTGACTTAAAAACTAACAAGGTAAAAAAAAAGTGACATTGTGAAAAAATTGGCTGAATAACAGGACAAAATTGTGTCTTGGTACAAAAAAAGTGGAAGAAACCACCCAAGAACCGCCCAATCCAAGGTCAAACTAAATTTTTGATAAAATACACAATCCACCAAGGGGGATTCCCCTATGTTTTTACCCATTTTTCACAATTTCAAGTGTTAAAAGTTCCTTAAAAAGTGTCAAATAGTGATTTTGTGAAAAATAAGTGAAAAAGCATAGGTTAGTACAAAAGTGGCTCTCCCAGGTCGCAATACCACTGTTAATCCGTCATTAAAAGTATTTAGGAACAGAGCACTTGTGGAAGAATTAAAAAATACAATTAAACAGTGAATCTTTCATAACACCTCAATTGTATCTAATAACCTACTCTTGTAAAATTGTGAATACTATAATAGCCTGACACGTTAAGTTTTAAATAAGGTAAGTTGTTCACAGCTATTATACATACAATATATACGTCACTCTATTTATAAACCAACACAACATTTGGAATTACCACCTTTAAAAACAAGAAAAAAATGTGTTTTTATTATCACTGGTAAAATCACAAGTATGGAAAGTTTAAAATAATTAAAGGTGATAACCCAGCTCAGTCTTTTGTCTAACCATCATCTCCCAAACCCTACGCAAAACGGCTCAATCTAGAAATCTAAAAAATTCCTATTTTTAAACCATTACAATCTTTAAAAAGCAAAACAACCCAAAAAGATGTTACAAACATGTCAAACAAAAAAATATGATATGTAGTAGGTCTCATTGTTTACTTTTTTTGTTACTATCTAAGCAAAAAAAAAATAGCATTTGTATCAATCCAAAAAAACATCCCCCGTAAATTTTGTAACATTACAAAAAAAAAAAAACTAAATAATAATACATAAATAGCTGCACAAAAAGACCTAAAATACAATATACATAACTAAAACATAGAAGTTTCTGAATTTTTAAACCATAAATACAAATTAAACTTTTTTTATATCCTAACTTCTCTCTCTCAACTTTTAAAGTAAATATAAGCAAGAATGCCTCCGCCTAAAGCGAGGGCACCTGCAATAGCTAAAGGTTTGAACAGAGACCTCTTGAGTTGTGTCCACTGCTCGTTGGCCATTTGTCTACGCTTCATGTCCCGTACTTTTGCAGCCAACTGTTCCTTGCGCTCCGCGCGTTTTCGTTGCCGCAACTCTGATTCCGGGGACACACTAAAAAAATCCTTGTTAATTTTCTATTAAAAAAAACAAGAAAATAATCTTACCTATCGCGATGGCTGTTTGCACTGTCAGATTTATCTGAAACAGGGCTACTATGAACTGATTCATCTTCAAGTTCATCTGCACTGCTTTGATCTTCATCTTCTCCTGGCAAAACCGGCAATGGACCACTCGGAGGGCTCTGGACCTAAAAAGTAGGAAGTAAATGAAATAAAAATGTTCAAACAGAAAATTTATAGATGTCTCATATACAGGATGTCCCACTTAAGAGTGTAGCATCCTTGATTTTATTTTTTTTTTTTTGTGATGAATTTAAAATTTAAAATATTCCTAGAAAATCGCAGAGACAGCTAAGGGGTTAATTATACACCAAATTATAGCCCTTGTTTTTCTCTATAAGATAGGAAAATTTGAAATATTTTTCCACGGCCGTTTTGGAAAAATTAATTTTTCAAAACGTTTAAAATTTTTTTTCAAAGTCCCGTGTCAACATTTTAAAATATTCCTAGAAAATCGGAGAGTGGAGCTACGGGGTTAAATTATACACCAAACTATAGCCCTTGTTTTTCTCTATAAGATAGGAAAATTTGAAATTTTTTTCCACGACCGTTTTGGAAAAATTAATTTTTCAAAACGTTTAAAATTTTTTTTCAAAGTCACGTCAACATTTTAAAATATTCCTAGAAAATCGGAGAGTGGAGCTACGGGGTAAATTATACACCAAACTATAGCCCTTGTTTTTTTCTATAAGATAGGAAAATTTGAAATTTTTTTCCACGACCGTTTTGGAAAAATTAATTTTTCAAAACGTTTTTTTTCAAAGTCACGTCAACATTTTAAAATATTCCTAGAAAATCGGAGAGTACAGCTAAGGGGTAAAATTATACACCAAATTATAGCCCTTGCTTTTCTCTACAAGATAGGAAAATTTGAATTTTTTTTCTGTGGCCATTTAGGAAAAATTAATTTTTCAAAATGTTTACATTTTTTTTTTTCAAAATGAACGTTTAAATTTAAAATATTCCTAGAAAATCGCGAAATGTATCTAAGTGGTTAAATTATACCCCTTATTTTCCTCTACAAGATAGCAAAATTGACATTTAAGAATTTTATGACAATGGGGACTCCTGAAATTAAATTCAATACCTCTTCTATACTATCACTGTCTTCATAATTAAAATCACTAAGCGAAGCACTGTTCGGAATGGTCGGTAAGGGTCTATCTACAGGCGGACCTTCATAGTTTGTGCGATTAAGGCTATCCAGTCTTGGTGGTGGCAAAGGTGGAGGTTCATCCTCATCTGAACTATGATCACAAGATTCTGCAACGTTGTTGGCCAACAATAAAATTTCCGAGTTACAATTCTGAAAAATAATAAAATTCTATTATTAATCCTTAGACTAGTGTAGAAAAATAATTTTACCTTAAGGGTTAGGGAGGGATTTTTAAAGGAGAGGGAGAATCTTACGTTTTCACTTTTTTCCTATTAATCTGGATTGGGATTAGAATTAAAAAAAGAGGGAAACAGAATTGGATAAAACCAAACTAACCTCTTTATCAACTGGAGACGGTTGCGATAATTGCTTGGCCCCTTCGATTATAGCTTGATATGAAAATTTGAGCTGTTCCGGTGTTTGAATAAGCCCCATTCTATACTGCCTCATTTCCAACAATATTTCTTTAACATCTACAGAATTTAGACCAAATTTTTCAATCTAAAATTAAAATCGGATTGAAAAATCAATTTGTAATTTAAAATCGTTACTTACAAGTATAAGACACGAGTCTACAAGGCAAAAAGTACCAGACCGGCCAATTCCTGCAGAACAATGCACAACCGCAGGCCCCACAGAATTTTCTAAAACACCAGCAGCTCGTACTTTACGTAAAAACTCCAAGAAAGCTGTTGGTGAGTTTGGAACCCCAAAATCTGGCCATGTAGTGTAATGAAATTGTAAAATATCACGACTATCGCCTGTTATTACGTCTGTTAATCGCAAGATTCTTGTTAAGTAATAAGAATGATCCTGATGTTCTAAATATTCAAGAGTAAGCCCCACATCATCCAATTTCATGATATGGTCTGGACCGACCTTTGTAGGCCAATACTGGCAACATTTTTCTTGTTTTTTCTCCACTAATTTATTTAACATCAACACGGCTTTAGTTTTTTGCTCCCAGACCATTAGCCAGAAATGAGCGATTGTATTAGGCAAAGGTCCTTGTGTAAGAATGTATTGCCTGTTTGCTTTTTCTATTTTGATTAAGTTGGCGTTAATGTAATCCGTGGAGCCTCTTTGAAGTACGATTCGACTTTGGTCAAAAGGGCTAACATCTCTATACCTATTTAAGGCTTTATTTTGTGGTTTGATTGCTTCTAAATATGTATTACTAAACTTCGCACTCTCTGCCCGTATTTGCTACAATTAAAAGGAAAGTCAATGACTTGTACAAGTTATGACATGCTTATTAAAAGAAATATCTTTGTGATTAGTTCATTGGGTGACCTACATACCTTCAGGAAACACAACGTAAGCTTAGTCAAGAAATTTAAACGCAAAACTTCTCAGAAATTAATGATTAAACTGGTTATATTTACCTGGTAAAGAAGTGCCCACCCGCTCTTTAAATTCAGTTCGAGATATTCCGATTCAATATTGTTGCCAGATGTCATTTCAATTTCTATTTTACACTTTACACGAAATATTAGTTCAATAATCAATAGGAACTTCACAATTTAAAATTTTACCTTATAAAAAGGACGAAATACTGCCAAAGATTTCAACTTTACACAAAAGTTTTTGCTCCTCAGACAGTAAACGTTGACGCCATGATCCGAAAAGAGTGCGGACGAGTTTGAAACGTTTCTAGGCAATTTTTAACGACCAACACCAATCAGTTTGGTATGATTTTCAACTGCTCTCGTTACGTCACATTTTCACTGCAGGGTTCACCATTGGGCCTGTCCAACATCATAGTTTTCACCCACGGTCGCTAGAATTGAAATCTTTTTTCTCTTTCCGTCTTGTTGTTGTTCTGTTGCATCTTCTCTTTCTACAACTCATGTCCTTAGATGATGAGGGAACAATAAAGAAATGAAAGACTTGAGAAATGAATAAACGCCTATGGAATGTCCCATCTAGCGCCCGATAAGGAGAAAGAGGACAAAAAAATAAAAGGGAGTCTAGAGGTGGCAATAAAATCAAATAATGAGGGGTGGTAAATGAAATATGGAATGAAATACAGAAAATAAATAAAAATACACACAAGACTGTTAACAACATTAATTTACATGTATTATAAAGTGCATTATTATAGCCTGAGCTCATAAACAGATGCATAATCAAAAAATTGCAATTAAATTTAAAATAAACCAACGATGCTCAACTGATTATGTAAAATTCCGAGTCTTCCCATTTAAATAATTTATATTTGGAGGATATGTTCAACTTGGGTGAACTTTTGGTAATGTATTGGTGATATCATGGAGAAGGGGTAAAAGTACAATCGTTTTCTCAAGGGGGCGAATTCGTATATAAACCTAGAAACGAAAACAAATCTTCAGCACAGTTCCATCTGCTTCTGCTCTGCAAACATGAAATTTCTGGTAAGTTACAACATTCTAACACGGTTTTAAAATATGGATTTTAATTTTTAATCAATGTAGGCTTTGACTCTCCTTTTGATCGCGGCAGTCTTCGCTGAAGAGGCCAAAGATTCAAAAAAGGCGCACAAGAGAGGCGTTTATGGCTTAGGAGATTTCGGAGGCGGTGATTTTGGAGGACATGGAGGAAGCGGTGGATTAGATGGAGGAGATGATGGCCATGGAGGCGGAATTGGTGGAGGAATTGGAGGAGGAATCGGCGGAGGAATTGGAGGCGGAATCGGTGGAGGAATTGGAGGTGGAATTGGAGGAGGATTTGGCGGCGGAGCCGGGGACGGCGGCCAAGTCAGTCAAATCACTCTTACCCGACAAGTTCCATACCCAGTCCCAGTACCACAACCCGTTCAAGTCGAAAGAAGAGTTCCATATCCAGTAAACGTACCCGTTGGATACAACGTCGATAGGCCTTACCCCGTCCATGTTCCACAACCTTACAACGTGCATGTAGACAAACCTGTGCCATACCAAGTGATAAGGGATGTTCCTGTACCAGTCAGAGTACCAATCCGAGTTCCCGTACCCGTACCTGTTCAAGTTCCAGTACCTCGTCCATACCCAGTCCATGTTCCCAGACCAGTACCAGTCCAAATTCCCACTCCTGTTTTCGTACGCCGACCTGTACCAGTAATCATCAACACTGGTGATGCCGGTGGCATCGGAGGCGGAATTGGGGGAGGAATTGGCGGAGGAATCGGAGGAGGAATTGGTGGAGGAATTGGCGGAGGAATTGGAGGAGGAATTGGAGGAGGACATGGGGGTATTGGAGGCGGAATTGGAGGAGGACACGGCGGGCTTGGAGGTGGTATCGGTGGCGACCATGGTGGTTTCGAAGGTGGACTTGAAGGCGGTCATGGGGACTTCGAGGGTGGTTCCGATGGCGGATATGAAAGTTTGTCTTCAGGAGGATACCATCACCATTAAAAAATTATCAATTCCCATCTTTTTATCCAAATCTTAATCCTCAATGAAACTGTGCCCATTTCATAAAAAAAAGGACCTCATTGTACCTACTCTAATTTCAATACAGCCCAAGCCAATGGAATACCTTATCCATCCTATGGAATACCTTCGAGTGTATAAGACCAGAAATTTATTGTTGCAGGCAACTCTTGTAGTTATCATCCCTTAAGGGCGTGTATGACTAAACCTATTTACTGTTTGTATTATGTAGATTTAAATCATTAAATAAAAATTATAAAAAAAACCTTACAGTTTTATTAATAGGATCGGCTAATATGTAGAATCCGGGGCCGCTGTCAAACCGCTGTATTCCCCTTAAATTACTAATGACCAATGATATTATTTATTCTCTGTTCTGTTGTTATAGAAATATTAACTAACATTATTGTAATTTGTCAAATTTATTAAAATAAATCATTGACATTTATTACACAAAATTAAATCAGGTAAATATTTCCATAAATTTGGATTATTGAAAGGCAGGCATGTAACTATAACCGTCTAAGAATTGGCAATAAATGATGATTGTAATTTATTTATGTGAACATGGTATTAAAATCTGTATACATGTGGCCAAGGTAAGTGCCTCTTTGCAGGTAATATATAATAAGAATTTGAACGAAATTGTAATTAAAGCTATTTACTGTTTGTATTATGTAGATTTAAATCATTAAATAAAAATTATAAAAAAAACCTTACAGTTTTATTAATAGGATCGGCTAATATGTAGAATCCGGGGCCGCTGTCAAACCGCTGTATTCCCCTTAAATTACTAATGACCAATGATATTATTTATTCTCTGTTCTGTTGTTATAGAAATATTAACTAACATTATTGTAATTTGTCAAATTTATTAAAATAAATCATTGACATTTATTACACAAAATTAAATCAGGTAAATATTTCCATAAATTTGGATTATTGAAAGGCAGGCATGTAACTATAACCGTCTAAGAATTGGCAATAAATGATGATTGTAATTTATTTATGTGAACATGGTATTAAAATCTGTATACATGTGGCCAAGGTAAGTGCCTCTTTGCAGGTAATATATAATAAGAATTTGAACGAAATTGTAATTAAAGCTATTTACTGTTTGTATTATGTAGATTTAAATCATTAAATAAAAATTATAAAAAAAACCTTACAGTTTTATTAATAGGATCGGCTAATATGTAGAATCCGGGGCCGCTGTCAAACCGCTGTATTCCCCTTAAATTACTAATGACCAATGATATTATTTATTCTCTGTTCTGTTGTTATAGAAATATTAACTAACATTATTGTAATTTGTCAAATTTATTAAAATAAATCATTGACATTTATTACACAAAATTAAATCAGGTAAATATTTCCATAAATTTGGATTATTGAAAGGCAGGCATGTAACTATAACCGTCTAAGAATTGGCAATAAATGATGATTGTAATTTATTTATGTGAACATGGTATTAAAATCTGTATACATGTGGCCAAGGTAAGTGCCTCTTTGCAGGTAATATATAATAAGAATTTGAACGAAATTGTAATTAAAGCTATTTACTGTTTGTATTATGTAGATTTAAATCATTAAATAAAAATTATAAAAAAAACCTTACAGTTTTATTAATAGGATCGGCTAATATGTAGAATCCGGGGCCGCTGTCAAACCGCTGTATTCCCCTTAAATTACTAATGACCAATGATATTATTTATTCTCTGTTCTGTTGTTATAGAAATATTAACTAACATTATTGTAATTTGTCAAATTTATTAAAATAAATCATTGACATTTATTACACAAAATTAAATCAGGTAAATATTTCCATAAATTTGGATTATTGAAAGGCAGGCATGTAACTATAACCGTCTAAGAATTGGCAATAAATGATGATTGTAATTTATTTATGTGAACATGGTATTAAAATCTGTATACATGTGGCCAAGGTAAGTGCCTCTTTGCAGGTAATATATAATAAGAATTTGAACGAAATTGTAATTAAAGCTATTTACTGTTTGTATTATGTAGATTTAAATCATTAAATAAAAATTATAAAAAAAACCTTACAGTTTTATTAATAGGATCGGCTAATATGTAGAATCCGGGGCCGCTGTCAAACCGCTGTATTCCCCTTAAATTACTAATGACCAATGATATTATTTATTCTCTGTTCTGTTGTTATAGAAATATTAACTAACATTATTGTAATTTGTCAAATTTATTAAAATAAATCATTGACATTTATTACACAAAATTAAATCAGGTAAATATTTCCATAAATTTGGATTATTGAAAGGCAGGCATGTAACTATAACCGTCTAAGAATTGGCAATAAATGATGATTGTAATTTATTTATGTGAACATGGTATTAAAATCTGTATACATGTGGCCAAGGTAAGTGCCTCTTTGCAGGTAATATATAATAAGAATTTGAACGAAATTGTAATTAAAGCTATTTACTGTTTGTATTATGTAGATTTAAATCATTAAATAAAAATTATAAAAAAAACCTTACAGTTTTATTAATAGGATCGGCTAATATGTAGAATCCGGGGCCGCTGTCAAACCGCTGTATTCCCCTTAAATTACTAATGACCAATGATATTATTTATTCTCTGTTCTGTTGTTATAGAAATATTAACTAACATTATTGTAATTTGTCAAATTTATTAAAATAAATCATTGACATTTATTACACAAAATTAAATCAGGTAAATATTTCCATAAATTTGGATTATTGAAAGGCAGGCATGTAACTATAACCGTCTAAGAATTGGCAATAAATGATGATTGTAATTTATTTATGTGAACATGGTATTAAAATCTGTATACATGTGGCCAAGGTAAGTGCCTCTTTGCAGGTAATATATAATAAGAATTTGAACGAAATTGTAATTAAAGCTATTTACTGTTTGTATTATGTAGATTTAAATCATTAAATAAAAATTATAAAAAAAACCTTACAGTTTTATTAATAGGATCGGCTAATATGTAGAATCCGGGGCCGCTGTCAAACCGCTGTATTCCCCTTAAATTACTAATGACCAATGATATTATTTATTCTCTGTTCTGTTGTTATAGAAATATTAACTAACATTATTGTAATTTGTCAAATTTATTAAAATAAATCATTGACATTTATTACACAAAATTAAATCAGGTAAATATTTCCATAAATTTGGATTATTGAAAGGCAGGCATGTAACTATAACCGTCTAAGAATTGGCAATAAATGATGATTGTAATTTATTTATGTGAACATGGTATTAAAATCTGTATACATGTGGCCAAGGTAAGTGCCTCTTTGCAGGTAATATATAATAAGAATTTGAACGAAATTGTAATTAAAGCTATTTACTGTTTGTATTATGTAGATTTAAATCATTAAATAAAAATTATAAAAAAAACCTTACAGTTTTATTAATAGGATCGGCTAATATGTAGAATCCGGGGCCGCTGTCAAACCGCTGTATTCCCCTTAAATTACTAATGACCAATGATATTATTTATTCTCTGTTCTGTTGTTATAGAAATATTAACTAACATTATTGTAATTTGTCAAATTTATTAAAATAAATCATTGACATTTATTACACAAAATTAAATCAGGTAAATATTTCCATAAATTTGGATTATTGAAAGGCAGGCATGTAACTATAACCGTCTAAGAATTGGCAATAAATGATGATTGTAATTTATTTATGTGAACATGGTATTAAAATCTGTATACATGTGGCCAAGGTAAGTGCCTCTTTGCAGGTAATATATAATAAGAATTTGAACGAAATTGTAATTAAAGCTGCAGTATGTGAACATGGTACCAAATTATATCTAAAAGAGACCAAGGTTGGTTGCTCTTGGCAGGAAATATATATAAGAACTTGAACGAAATGGTGATGGTTAATGCATTATGTGAACAATATACCGAAATATGGGTACATGGAGGCGAGGTTAGTTGATCTTAGCAGTTAATACACATAAAAACTTGAACGAAATGGTGATGGTAGCTAAAGTCTGTGTACATGGTACAAAAGTCAGGGCACCTTCTGGGACCAAGGATAGTTGCTCTAAAATCTGGGCACACGGCGCCTCAGTCTGTGTTCAGGTTAGTTGCTCTTCGCAGGTTATATATATAAATAAGAAATTGCACGAAAAGGAGATGGTTAATGCAGTCTGTGTACATGGTACGAAAATCAGTGCACATGGTATTTAGTAGGTACTTTATGACCTGTTCGTCTCGGCATTAGAAATGTGGCTAAAAAAAAGAAGATGGTAACACAAAGGGATGCTCATCCCTCATAAAATAAAACAAGAAATGGTTAGGGGGTAAGCTGAGGGATGTTCATTCCTCATAAAAGAAAACAAGAAATATATAGCAGGTAAGCTGAGGGATTTTCATTCCTCATAAAAGAAAACAAGAAATGGATAGCAGCTAAGCTGAGGGATTTTCATTCCTCATAAAAGAAAACAAGAAATGGATAGCAGGTAAGCTGAGGGATGTTCATTCCTCATAAAAGAAAACAAAAAATGGTTAGCAGGTAAGCTGAGGGATGTTCATTCCTCATAAAAGAAAACAAAAAATGGATAGCAGGTAAGCTGAGGGATATTCATGTTGAATCTTTGTATTCATTATTTTTGTATTTGAAAATTTTGAATTTTGTTATTTTTGCGAAAGCAATGTAGTGGTTAGCTATGATTTTATAAAATCTTGTTTTTGGAAACATGGCAACCAGTAAATAATATAAATTTTTTCTCGTAAAGTTTTAACGTGCGAATTTAGTGTCCGTGTTTTTAACTTTTATTTCCCATATTAATCTGATTATTTTCATAAACAAGAATTTATATTTACCTATTACTGAATTAAAGGATCAAGATCGACAGGTTAGTTGTTTAATTATATTAATTTACTTGGATTTTGTTTACCTCATATAAATTTATAGTTTTTAGAATTTATTTTGTGTTGCTAATAATCTGCTTTCAGGAACAACAGTTATTTTAATTTATTGTTCATTTATATATTGTGTAAATAATAATTATGTACTTATAATTAACTGAATGCTACATTTTTAATAAAATATGTGTTACATTTGTTTAAGGTGAGCGACTGCTGAGGAAAATCACCAAGTGGAAGAACGGTGAAATTGAAAAATTGTTTCTTCTAGCGTAACTAGCGCAGGTACTGATAGTATGCACAATTTTATTATCAAGTTTTATTTAAATTTGTGCAGAATACCAATGCCAACGCAAGTAACGCTAAAATTAGACATTTGTCAATTTTATTTGTTTTCAATAGGGTACCTTGATTGAGTGATTGTTATCATTCTATCATGGCACTCTAAATTTCATCATCCACGTGATTTACCTACGCAGAAACTCACCTGTGTTTATTTATATTGGTTACCATGGTACCTATTTATTAAGGTTACCATGGAAACGGGAGGGGAAAGGTGGTGGGGATAGCGGCCCCGGATTCTACATTTATGCCAAAGATTGGATGGATTATTAAAATAAGAAGAAAGAATCACTGAATATCCACCTGTCGCGGAAAATTTGGTTACACCTTGTATATATTTGGTATATTTTGGTAGACCTGTATACCAAATAAACTCAAGGTTAACTAACTTCAGGTAGGTTGCAAGTGTCAAAGTCAAAATTCTAACCAAATACAAGTTCCAAATGAAAGTTCTTATCGCACCGTACAAATAATTAGTCATAATCTTAAGTGTTTTAGGAGGAAAACTAATCGATGGTGTTCTTGGAAGCGTGCAATTTAATAATTTCTATGTACGGGGTGGTTTGGGTATTTAATAATTGCACTGCCAATATGTTACTGTCACTGATCACTCCAACATAAGTGTTAAATAATTGTTTAATAACGAATGCCTTACTGTTGCTGTAATAAATTAGTATATACGATAACCTAGTAGCACGTAAGTAAGAGTTTTCAATGTTCATGCGTTATGGGTATGTGTTGGTGCAAAGAAAAACATGAAGAAAATGAATCCTACTTTCCACAATCGAATAACGACAATATTGACAATGCAATACAATCAATTACATCCTCTGGTCCGCCCGAATATTACATGGAAGGTGCGGAAAAAGGTTGCCCCGATTCCACTACAGTAGACCGATTAGTTTTAGAAACTTTAGGCATTATCGGAACACTTGTAGATAAGTAAGTCTTCTTATTTTATTTTAAATAACTCCTCAAATCTATTTAAATGTAATATTCAGCGAGCAAGAGCCTCCTCCTTCTATGTTACGCTTGCATAACATAGCAGATAATGAAGAAGGGTGGATTCAAGTTGTAATATCAATGATAAACGTAATTCCAATGGGGGATCCTTTAGGACCATCTGTTATAACTCTTCTTCTTGATGATTGTCCACTGCCGTCCAGAGAATCAGTACTAAAAGTTGCCACTATGTTTAACATGTCTACTCAGAGTGCTTTCGCTGGTAGAGTTAACGCCCCTAGGGAAAGAAATATTTGTGTTGTTCTTGGATGTATTGCTGAAAAATTAGCCGGACCTAGCAGTTTAGGAATATTAAGCGAATCCACATTGGATTATTTAATTACAAACTTGGTAAGATGTAAATATCGTTAACGGTCAGTCATTTATTTTGATTTTGTTACAGAAACCGGATACAGATCCACATGTGATTTTATTTTCCTTGATTGCTTTAGAAAAATTTGCACAAACCAGTGAAAATAAAGCCACAATAATTCGGAGATTATTAACCGAATCCTCTTGTCCTGTTGCTAAATTAGAAGGATGGATTAATGAAGAACATTTTGTTAAAAGACAGGTCGGATTTTGTGCACAATGGGCATTGGATAATCTTTGTAAGTATCTAAGGGTGTTAAAAAACCCTTGGGTCGTGGGTCCTGTGGTTTTATATCTTACCACACCCTTTCTTTTAGTTATAATGGAGAACCGTAATTTTTCCTATTTAACTGTTCGTAATTCCCATATAAATGCAATGTTGAATACTGGTGATGTAAGTGAGTACCTGAAAATATCACCGGATGGACTTGAAGCTAGATGTGATGCTTACTCTTTTGAGAGTGTACGATGTACAGCGCAAGCCGATTCTGGTGTGTGGTATTATGAAGTATTAATAATCACACCTGGGGTTATGCAAATCGGTTGGGCTACTAAGGATAGCAATTTTTTAAACCACGTAAGTATCAGTTTTAAAAAATAAAATTAAACACAAATCAACTTGACCTTTTTTTTGAATACCAAAAAAATTTCAGGAAGGGTATGGAATTGGGGATGATAAATTTTCTCTAGCTTATGATGGTTGTAGAAAATTAATTTGGTACAATGCTAAATCAGAGCCACAACATTTACCTCGTTGGCAACCTGGAGATATATTAGGTTGTCTTTTAGATGTTGATAGCCAACAAATTATTTTTTCGGTAAATGGTCGGAATATATCACCATGTACACACGTTTTCGCAATGGCTAAGTAAGTTTTTCCTAATAAATTAAAAAAAGTTATTAATTGTGGCGTTTTTTTAGATCGGGTTTTTTTGCTGCTGCCAGTTTTATGTCATTCCAACAATGCCGTTTCAATTTTGGTGCTGAACCTTTTAAACACCCTCCAGCTTTAATTTTTTCAACATTTAATGAGTTTGGTACTTTGGGACCGGAAAGTAAGAAAGTTATGCCAAGGCATATCTATTTGGATCAATTGCGACAACAAAGTGTTAGAGAAGATAGCTGTACACTTTGTTACGACAAGAAAGCATCTGTTCGACTTATTCCATGTGAACATGGGTAGGTATACAAGAAGTTATTGATAAAAAAATTTCCCTTTTTCACCCCTTGTCGTAATTCTGTGCATTATTGGTGTACTAAATTGGTTTGTATTTTTTTGCAGAGGCTTTTGTACATTCTGTGTAAACCAGTTAAGCGAGTGTCCAATGTGTAGGTCAGCTATCCACGTTGTTGTTGACGAGAATACATAACAAAGGTACGGTACGTTCACGAAGTGATCAATTCTGTTATTAAAGACATTTTTAAATGTTTTTTTTTTATAAATATTTTTGTCTTGCTAAAATATTGTTTTGCTGGAGATATATTAATAAATATAGGTACTAACTTTTTAGAATTTTATCGAGTTATTTAATAAAATTTTTAAATATTAGAAACATGCAATTATAGACTGCTGTTGGTGTAGTAAAATAATCAAATGTAATTATTGCATTTACGTTTTATATTTGTAGATATATACCATTAACGAACAATGTAAAAGTTATTGTAAATATGTTTATTATGCTATGATAGGCACTAATTATTATTATTTTATTACATATTGTTGTAAAAGCTTTCTACAATTTCTAGGACACCATGTGTAATTTTAAAAAAACGGATAAGACATTAACTTAAAATATTTCTGTAAGAAATGCCAAAAATATTTTAGTGAACATTTTTAATTTATTTATTAAAAATCAAATATTTTAGTGAGAGTATTATTTTGATCAATGGAAAAAGGTTGTATGTAATTAATTAAAAAAAAATATTTCTTGTAGTTTTATGGAAAAATATATTTTATTAGTTGTTTTCCTATTAATATGTTTATAAGCTTTAGTTTTGTTCATATAATAATTTTTTTATAGACTATTAGATTCTTATCCTTCTGAGTACAATAGGAGTTCCTTCCAGAAACATTAAAGCTTCTCAAAGTTCTCAGCTCTACCTATTCATGTTTTTGTGTGATATCAAATATGCAAACTAATAATCAGGGGGTTCCCTTGTAGAGGGGAAATCCCCGAGATATTTTTCTGTTCTTGATAAATCAAGAATCATCATATTGGTATGGATAGCAGAGAGAGCCTGTGGAGAGAGCCCTAGGCTGATTGACCAATTCTTCTTGTGATTATAATAATTCCTATCACCCTAGGGATAAATAAGCACTCCTATCCAAGTTTTGACCTTGAATGAGCGACCCTAACGATTACAAAGAGCTTCTCCCTTAACAGGATTTATCCTTGTGGAAGAATATAGGAAAAAGGAAACCTAGTGTCCTCGAGGAACAAGCTTATGGTAATGATTATTTTGGATATTTAATCATTGTTACACTTTTATAGACTCCTTTTTACCTGATTAAATGTTTGCGAATGTTTTTTAAGTTAATTAAAGCTGTTTTTAATAATCAAATAAATATTTGATTAGAATAGGAGAAATTTTTTTAGAGCATACTGTATACATCAAAATTGAATTTCGCGGGTTTCTAGGGAATTTAACTGTGATTGATACAGTTTGTAACGAAGCTATTTTCAAGGCTGTATTCCAGTGGTAAGAAGCAGAGATGTTTATAAAAATGTAATATGTGTGTTAATAATAATAAAAAAAGGGAAAATTCCAGCTAGTTACCCTTTGTTGCAAGCTACTATTTTGAAGAAATTCTAGTAACATCGACAACCAACCAAACTATAAATTAAGACAATCACGTGCCTTCACAAATGCAGTGTTTTTATGGTGGTACAAAATGGCGGGTGAGTTTTGCAAAATTACAAGCATTTTTCGTTAAATTTTCATACTGACAACCTATTATTGTTATAGATATTTCGTTAATACAAGACGATTCGTTGGACGATTCAGATGAAGGTAAGTCGGAAACGTTTTTATGTCAAAAATTTTACTGTTTGCGTGTGTTTAATTTTTATTTCCCTCAATGGCGTGGTAAAAATTCTTTCACAACCTCTCTCTTATTGTATTCGAATTAAATCCCCCACAATATTCCCTAACCGCTTTATATAATAATAAACCCGGTTATAACAAACGTCATTGCATTTTTAAGGTTAACATAATTTTGATGTGTACAAAAAAAAGGGCACCCTTTATAATTTTTTTCCTTACACCATTAACGGGTTTATGTGTGGTGTTGCCAGTTAACAAGATTTATTACCAAAGTACTGCTACATACGCAAATGCCAATGCATTATTGCGTGCCAGAACTATCTTTCCCCTCAGCCTTTTGCGAGTTGCAGCCTTGCAGTTAGGTCAATGGTCGTCATGGTCTTCAACTTGACGTCTGCGTCGCTGCAAATTGATTTTTTAATTACTCTGGGTTGGATAACCTTGACGGTTCCCTGGCGCTTATTTTCAAATCTTAAGAAATCAAGTCTACCCTTAAAATTGGTAAGAAGAGGGCCTTTCGGTTTGGTTGCTCTAAACTAGTTCACACCCCCATAGAAATTTTAAAGTTCACTTGGGTAACTTAATCTGAATACATATTGCATATTGTTGTAAGACCAAGGTTGCTGCTGTTTGGTGATCTTTCAATATTGTAAGTGTTTTGCAAAGTTTACAGTCCTTACAATGTTTACTAAAAGATTGAGGACAGGGGCGGACTCACCCATATGGCTTACATTCATTTCTAAATTTAAATAATTTTTGGAGATATTAAATTATTTGATGCGTCCCTTACTGATAAGGTCTTACGATAACCCCCCCCCTCTCCCATGTTAGTACAAACATAACGTCCATGGACAAGACGTTTTTAATTGATTGGAATAAAGTAGTATGTCCTGTGTGGGATTGGAAACCACTACCATTATGACTTCCCTCAATTTAATCAACCCGACCACTTTCATGCTCTACAACTACCCCCAGGTAGTCATTCTCCGGGTGTTCTTGAGAGCGAAAATCCTCAAAAAATCTCCATTACATTTCCCTAAAATATCCCCCCAGACACTCATCTAAGGCCGAGTTAATTTTAAGACCGAAAATGTTCTAAATATCCTTTTAGTCTTTTATTGTTGTTATCTTATAGTGTTACCCCCGAGTACTTATTTGAGGCTGAGTGAACCTAGAAACCAGAACTCTCTAAACCCAATTCCTAGATGTAGTGATGGTTCCGAGGTCGAACCCGTGACTTCCAGCATTGTAGGAATCGCTTGCACCCACCCCACATGCAATTTAGGTAATTAGTATTCCTTGTCTATACAGATTTAAACAAAAACGTCTTCTATTTTTATGATTATAAAGGAATATTGGTTATTGTCTTTCTTGATATTTATTTGGACGGTCGCACCTGTTTTAGTACGGTTACATACAGGCAGTCCTCGATTTACGCCGGAGTTAGGTTCCTCGAGACATTGACGTAATATGAATCGGCGTAAATCGAACCAGAGCAGCGCAGGGATATTTTTCGCGGTTTCGAGACGAGACGTCGTCTTATTTACGAGCCTCTCTATTTATCGTCTCGTGTTTTCGAGACGAGAGTCTTATCATGTCTCGTCTGCGAATGTAAAGCATTTTGGTATCAAATTCTTGACAAACAGTGACGATTCTATGCGTAATACGATCCCAGATTACTATAACCAGGGCACTAGGGTTCGTAATACAAAACTTTTGCTTCAGATTTCAAATATCTTGCTATAAAAAATTGAGTTGTGGAAATAAACGAACATTATACGTAAATAAAATCCAATATAATAAAATATTTATTTAATAAACCGTGAAATGCGTTTTCCATTTAAGGAATGACTTTTACTTCTTTCTTATGGATCGTGTCAATCAAAAGAAAAGTGGAAATGCGTCTAGGAACCTCCTATTATAGGTAACGGATTTCCGTTTCCTCGTTACGCTATGCAGAATTTAAATGTTTTCTGCTTTCAGTTTTGTCGTTCTTTAACTTGCAAGCACTCAGTCCGAATCCTATCCTATCATTATTTTACCCTTGGGGTTGGTCTTAATCCTCAGCAACAGGAAAATATTAAACAAGATGCTCGCTTATGCGAACTAGTTGAAGATTACTGTAACCGTATTTGTTCATAGAATGGAGATATATAATATCTGTTTCAAAAAAGCAGATGTCATTTAGGTCAGGGCTACATGTGGGCCAAGCCGGAATTTGAATTAATCTCGGAGAAAATTCTGTATCAATTGTCCTGTCATTTTTTTTATTATCCTTACGTTATGGGCATTTAGATCAGGGTTGCATGCAGGCCAAGGTAGAATTTAAATTTCCTGGATTACTCGCGTGTGTGTGTGTTTCTTGAAGGATCAGACCAGAGAAGCCAAAAAACGAACATTCAGGACTGTTTACTATATCGAGATTGAAATTGTTCACTCTATAGAACCTCTAATGTTAAATTTTAACCTAATCAGGAAAGAAGAATTTATTTTTACTGGAGCGGCAATATTGTAAACGTTTTGAAGTGAAATAAAATATCTCGTCATGAGTTCTAAGGCGATCGTTCGGATATGCTTCTTAAAACTACGCCCTTGAGGAAGCAGACAGTTCTTTGATCGATAACTCAAGACACGGTTTCTACAAATTCAGTTTGTTGTCAGCGTTTTTATTTCGTGCACCCATAATGTATATCCGTGTACTAAAAATTGAATTCCCTTTTCTGTGTCTAAATCTTTACCCCAGTTGAAAAATATTGCTGCTTTTCCTTTTGGGTCTTTTAAGTATTCCTTCTTTTGTTTTTCTTGGAATTACAATTTTCAATATCACTCTCTCACCTACCCTCGGATTTGGATTGGGTAATTAATCTTATCTGTTTACTGTTCGGATGTAAGATTTGATATTTAGCTAGAAATTAGCAACTGCAAACTAGAAATTCGTGTTCAATATAAGGAAGAGGCAGACGTAGCGTGGAAAAGGACAACCTATCACCGGAAGTGATGGCCAACACCCGCCTTGGCCTTATCTCTCAAGCTTTTAAATGCCGCTACTTTACAAACATTTTATTTCTTTATTTTTAGGAAATTTACTGCGTGAATAATATTGCGTGATTATTTATAAAAATTGATCCAAAATGATTACGTAAAACGTAACAAATTATTCATTAAGAAAGATCAGTGTTAGTTATTCGGCGTATATTTGTGAAATTTACATTTTTAAAACGATCAATACGAACCTTATCCGTCTCTTTTTAGTCTTGGGTTGGCTGAACTTTTACAGTCGTAAAGAAGAAAATTTTTGGGAAATACGGTATCAGTTATGTTAAATTTTTATTGGATTAACAATTTAAATTTTTTTAACATTGTAGGTTCTATAGAGTGAACAATTTAAATCTCGATACAGTGAACAAAAATTATTTTTTTAAACAAAAAAATAGGATTATAATACCACTGAGACAAATCCTTTTCGAACATTACGTATCCAAGGGATTTAAGTTTTTTTTTGTAGAGTGTAAGTCTGGCGAGTTTGGTGGCCATTAGATCTTTGAGCACCAAAAAAAATAATTGGATAATATTGCACGTTCTTTGAAACTGAGTAATCTTGAGAAACTTGTAATCATTAATTATGGACATCCCTGTATATTCTGTAGGTTGAATATTTGCTATACATGATTGTAGGTGGGGGGGAGCATGAATTTTATTGAGGCCTTTCTTTCCTCTTGGCTGCTTCTTTCTTACACCGCTACATCCTTAACGTCCGGGTAAAGGGGGTTTTGTGAATGATTTAAGTCTGGAGACTTTCATGGCCATTACTCTTTCAACACCAAACCAAACTCAGTTGATTATAATAATATTGCGTACTTTTCGTGTGGGAAAGTATTGATCCCATGAAAAATTGAGATTTGGATCGAACCATTTTGTTATACTTGTCGAGACAAAGTCGCTTTTCTTTTGTTCTTTATTGGTTTTTCGAGTTTTCTTCCTAATTAGTGGTGTTAAAGCGGTCACCTCTACCCTTTCAACTTAGAACTCCTTTTATACGAAATGGTTACAGTTTGGGGGTTAGGTTAGATTAGAAGGTAGGCCATGGATGTTGGGAAGCTTAGTTTATAGGAGGGTTGATTATGCTGGTTTTACTTATTCTGGTCTTTGTGGAACCTGGAATCACGTCTCTTACAAATCGACTCTGGTTTTGTGTATTTATTATAACCGGAATCTGCGTGGGCGGTGCGACTCCTGGTTGGCATTGCACCATCAGGTATAAGGAAAGGGGGGATATTTATATGATTTGACATATTTTTCATTTTATGCTTGAGGGAAGACTTGTTCCTGCCATATATTCCAGGAACGTTGACGGAAATGTAGGTACCTTCTATCTTGATGACATAGTGGCTCAGGTTGTTACTTGGAAGCTTGTTGTAGTACATTTTCATAAATTTCCATTGGACTTTTCTGTGTTTAGGAGTAAATATTGGCTTGTTGCCTACTTTAGGCGGGGTAGTGGCTCGGGACGATGCCTGAGTGCTTGTGATATTGACGTTTGAACATCCAGATTCCGATACGACCTTAACTTTTTTATGTTCCTCTTGATTTAAGCCCAAATTTGTATGTGCGTGTGTATTTGCATATTCTGGGAAACGTAGTGGCTCAGGACCGTAAAGCTTGACAGAATGCTTGAGGGTTTACTTCGACATGAACTCTTCAGGATGTCTATTTTGGGTCCAGTCGGTATATTTTGACTTAGAATTAATTTTGGGTAGCGTTTTATTAAAATGTAACGCTTTTTCTTTAAAAATTTATATTTTGTTCTGATACACAACAGTAATGCAAGCGAAAAAATTCGTTTTGAGGTTTGAATAATAATTTTGTCGACTGTTGTTATATTTTATAGCATTTTGAATGAGGAAGTGTTTAAAAAATGTACGAAGTGATCTTGAACACCCTTAGAAGGACCTTGTTCGTTATTCGCCCCTCTCACGGGGTTATATCCACAATTGCATAAAATCGCTAGAGGGCGTTCGATTTTCATCATAACATGAAAGAACGTCGTCGTGTGTAATCTTTGATGGGTACCCTTGCGTAGAAATCGGAATCAGTGCCACCCTTACGGTCTACCACACCCCGTACGCACACTCCTATTGATCTGCGCCGTGGGGCCGACGAGTGGCGCCCCCACGGGTGCGTGGCGGCGCTCTTAACTGCCGTCTCCACCCGACACCGGCGTCCGCCCGAGCATGCATCACAACGCTTCATCTGCTTATTGTGACGCTAATAGCCGCATTTTGAGAAACGCGGACGCGATTAGTGTTTGTGACTTTGTGACGAAAATGTCGCGCCTCGACGCCGTTCCATACGAAGTGTGTCTCGCGAGTGAGGCGCGAGATTTTTCGAGGATTGCTGCTTGGACAGGAAGAACTACCAGGACGTATGGATCTTGCCGGGTCCGCACCCTTTTTACGGTAAATGTTTGTTTTGCTCTGGACGTTCAGGGATTTGCCTTCCGCATTCCCTTATTTAAAACCTACAACGGGAACGAGACAAGAAATTTAATTTAAAAAATTCGATTGTGTACGTTTTTAAAAAAAAAATTGAATTATTATTTACATGTTAGGTAATTACTATAAGATAGGGGATGAGAAATTAAAAAGGAAATACTTGTAAATGAGTTAAAAGTTTTTTCCTTAGAAGGGTTTTGCAGTGATAAAGGGTTCTTATTATGATTTATTTGGTGAAGCCAACGCATCCTCGCGTAATCGTTTTGATGGACCCACCATAAATATCGATTTGCGTCTTATTCGGATTCTGGAGTATCCTGAAGTGATAGTAGGATGTGCGTCGTCGGTATCCTTCTCTTCTGTTTAATATCGGATAGTGATCCTATACGTCTCGTTAATAATGGATTTTTTATTCCCTTTTTTAAAATTTATCTTAAGGGTGGAACTGAAATATTCTTCCTATTTCCGTATTATCATTTGAAAATACACCCTAGTTGGTAAATATTTCCCGAGTTACTTTTTTTTTTTCTTTTAATACTATTCTACTACCTCAAATTTTTTTGAAGAAAATTTTTGATTTGTTAGTGGGGTTTGAACTGATTTTGGTTTTATTTCAAGCTGTTACGGAATTACCTTGATTGATGGGAGGCTTTGCAATTTATCTTTATTTGCTTAAAATTCAGTTGAAGCTAGCCCTACAATCTGCCTAACACTCTGAAGGGTGCGATTCTCTGACAGGGTAACTAAACTCTGAATATTTTTATCCTTTTAGTTGTTAAGTGGTAACGCAGTTCTCTGGATAGTAAAGACCTCCCCTATGTATACTGCCAAGACAAGGGGGCGAGTTTATCGTGGTACCAAGACAAAAAAATTGGGGATACCAAGTTGCAAAAATTTGTGAAAATAACACCTACAGCAGAAACTTAAGGCTGGTGGCAACCAAGAGCAGTTTAGGGCGGGAAAATTATCTAAAACACCCTGTACTATATATTTTTTAAAACTAATCTTAAATTTTTCAAAAGTAAATATAATTTGGCCTTGGTTGTACTTATTTGCACTTGGTAGTGATTCTCGTAGCGTATTATAGTAGATATCGTAAATGCATGTCATAATGAACCTGCGTTCACAGTCGTTGCACTCTTATTGAAGTGATGCAGCGATGAGCGAGAATATTTTACTGAATTAAACTACGGTAGCAAATATTTTATTGAATGAAGGTAAATACGGATATCGATCCGCCCTTTTACTTGCTGCTGCTTTCACTAACAAGTTTTGTTTTGCTTCCGTTTTCGAAAAGTTTATGTCGCTGCTTTCAGTTAATCAGGTTATTAGGTCGAAACTTACATTCAAGTCTAATTACTCGAGAAATTGGGATTATTAATCAAGTTCGAGTACTTTTAGATTTAAAGGAAAGAGAAACCTTTTTGTGGGTGCCTCGTTTTGTTTTTTGATTTAGTATAATACGAACAATAATCTTCCTTGAATTTTCACATTCTTTGTCAAAAGTTCTTAACGCAAACAGAATCAACGAAAACATGGTTTCAGCAGGACGGTGCTCCATCTCACTATAGACGTGTAGTGCGTGATTATTAAGTTTCCTTGAAAATTGATTCGGATTAGAGGAACCCTGGAATGACTCACTAGATCTCCCCGATTTTTTTCCCTCAATGTAAAAAAAACGTCGGTTATGTAAACAAACTTTACTGGGAATCCAGTGCCGTTCGTGAACCAATAGACTGACAGGATCCCGTTTCGGCACAAGTGAGACCAAAGGAATTGTGTAAACTTCTGGCGAATAACAACTTGGTTCATTTACGGATAAGAAAGTTGCTCGTTTTGGCCCGACACGTCTCGTGTTTGAACAGTTGATGGGAGAAATAAACGCAGCGCCCTCTGTTGGCCGACTCCACTAACTTTATCGTTGAATTATACAAAACATCTGTATTATTCCGCTTTTTAATAATCCTTGATAATTTCCCTTCTCCCTCATTGATTACACCCGTTCCCCTAATTTCCGAAACGTAGGTAATTTGAATTTCAATTTTTTTATTAACAATTTTTTAAGCCCCATTTCGGATTTAATCCTAGAAACAACTCCCGAACTAAAAAATTGCGCGGAAACGTTTCGGGCGTCCGAAACAGGGGAAATTTTCGATATAATTTTGTCTTTCTCTAATTGTATTTTTTTTATTTTACCTAAATGTTAAGATGTTTTTTTTGTTGTTGTTACAGGAGTGTTCGAGCAAGGGGATGGACCCTCAGGTGGACAAGTGGACGACGATTCCCTTCCGCCGCTTCTTCGGATCCAGAAGTACGCGCTCTCCGAGAATGTCTTTGACCGGTAAGTGAAAGTCCTCCATTCATATTCATCCGTTCATTCATGATGTGTTTTTATCGCAAACATGTTTGTTTAACAATCTTAAGAAATAGTTGTTGTTTACAAAACGTAAATGTTAAGGGTCAGTATTTATTAATTCATTCGCGAGTGAATCATGTAATTGACAAACTTTTATTAATTTACTCAACTGTTTGATGCGGTGATTCAAGTGGATGATACTATTGGACTCTTTATCATCCATCATCTTTGAACATGATTTACGAAGTTTGTATTCGGAAAAACCTGAATCTTGAAAAATTCGGAGAAACAAAATTTCTCTAGAAATTGATTACAAATAGTTTCAGTAATAATTTTTTGATTAATCACTTCAATACAGTTCTGAGTAGTTTTTTTTTTATTTTTATAATTGCAAATCAAATTAAAAATAATATTTTATTTAATATTTATTATTTAATCATGGATTTTAACAAAGTAACGCTTGAGAATGTCAATAAAAATAATAATTTGTGTTTGATACAAAAGCTCTTTACAATTTTTCTGTCTTATTTTCTGCCGGTAATAAACAATTTTTTCCTTGCAAGACAACTGTTAGATTGGCCAAACATAAAGGTAAGACATCAACGGGCGATAGAGCCTGATCGAACCGATTTATTCTAGGGTTCAAGTCGTTATCAAAGCGATATTCCTAGCATCTAACCCATTCTAAAGCAAAAAATTTCCAGAAAACTTTCTCATAAATTAATGTTTTGCTTGTTAACTTTTATATCTGAATAATACTTTTTATTTTATGTTATTGCAAAGGTTTGTTATTGATTTGTTGGTACATATTGAGAAATAAATGATTATTCCAGTCAATATGTCGCACATTATGTCGTATGAATCAACGTGGACGGTTTTGAAACGAACAATAGAAACCAGTCGATTGCGAAATCTTACAAAATTTATTAGATATTCTCAATGTATGAATAATCTCGAGAGTCGTAAAGGCTTTTTGTAGTAGGAAATTAATTTTTCTGATTCACTGTTAAATTTGTTGCGTAAAGACGTATAGTTAGGGTTAAAGCCCTTTATGTAAAAGAAATTGCCAAGGGTTAATGTCTGGGGATTTAATTGGCCACCCGGTATGTTTTGATCTTCCTGTTCGTGCGTTGGAAAGAGATGGGATTGTGTTAAGGCCATTTTATTGACAAATATTTTAAGAATTTGATACGCGGTTGTTAAAATAAAGCCCTTTATATACAGTGTGTCCACGGATTGAGTGCATATAAGGTGTAAATGACAATTTTTTTTAGAGTTGGATCTTCATGTTCTGAGGATCGCTCCTGCTTAGTCTCAAGCTAAGATGTTGAAAAAATGAGCCAAATCAATTAATATACAGGGTGTTTTCTTGGCCGAAATCTAAAAATTAGTCAAGAGTAAACTGTCTTTATTTTAGCAGATATAACAAAAATGTATTAGAAAAAGTTGTTTAGAATTAAAAGTTATTGAAGATTTTCAACTTTTATACAAATCAGCCTACTTTGATTTTTTTTCATCAAAATCCAATACTTTTGAACTCATGTTTGTAACAAATAAGGTTTAGTATTTTTTTAATAAATAATTATTTGTTTTACAAGTACTTTGTTTAATTACTCTTCATGCATGGGTCATTAAAACCACAAATAAAAAATCTCATGGTGATGAAAAAAATCAAAGTAGGCCGATTTGTATAAAAATTGAAAATCTTCAATAACTTTTAATTCTAAACAACTTTTTCTAATACATTTTTGTTATATCTGCTAAAATAAAGACAGTTTACTCTTGACTAATTTTTAGATTTCGGCCAAAAAAACACCCTGTATATTAATTGATTTGGCTCATTTTTTCAACATCTTAGTTTGATACTAAGCAGGAGCGATCCTCAGAACATGAAGATCCAACTCTAAAAAAAATTGTCATTTAGACCTTATATGCACTCAATCCGTGGACACACTGTAGAGGAAATTGGCAGGGGTTGAAGTCTGGGGATTTAGTTGACGACTCTTCTCCTTGTACGTGCAATAGGAAACAGATAATATGATTGTCTCGTTCAGGATTTTGCTTTCTTCTTTCCTTTTTGCATTTATCGAATAATGTAATAAATTGTGGAACACCGTTTTGTTGAAACAATCTTCCGGTGTGAGGTACGATATTTCAATAAAAAATAATGTTATGTGGGAACGGTAACCGCGTTGATGATGACATTTGCATCAATAACGGTTGTCAATTGGGGCAGACCCCTAACATTTCATTCACGTGTGATTTACGATAGTGACTTGAATAGGTTTGCACCTCTCATTGTCTCAATATTTCTCCTGATCATACACCTACAAACTTCCGATTAAGTAACTCATGAATAACATGAATGAACGCGAAACTCGTGCTTTACTCCTACGGGTTCCAATAGACCGAGAAATTGTGTCACAGTCACGAAGAAGGCTAATCTTGCCACTGTTAAAAAGGAAATCAGACTTCTAATAATACGTTTGGTAATCGCGTTCCAGAATTATTATATTCCATGTGGGGTTTGAACTGGCGCTATCTCCCAACAAGGCATGAAAATCTTGATATTATTGTGGACTCGTACGTTAATGCATTTTATTACCTACTTTGAAAGTAGTATAAATTATTTTTAAATTGTCCTCAACGCATACATGCAAGCTGGCTGTATGTTTGTGTAACCTAGACGGTCCCAATTTACAGATTATGTATTTTATTTTCGTCCCATGGCAAGATATTTTTAGAGTAAAATCGGGGCCAGTCGTGGTAATAAAGGCGCGGTCATCGCACTTCAAGGGAAGGGGTGACCTAATCGTTCGTTGGGGTGTACAAGGGTCATAGGGTAAAGGTCGACAACCTTCCGGGGGACCCTTCTCTTGCCAAAGGGTTGAACAACAAGAAATGTCCGGTATGCAGACGATGACGCGACAGGTTTTATTATTATGGGGATTATTAATTTCACGTCGAATTTAAGGGGGTTAATTTCTCACGAAGAACGGGGTGGATGCACAGATCAATCATATTTTAAAAGCATTTTCGGGTGGTTTTCGGGGGCCCCACACGTATTGTGTTTGCGGATTTCAAAGGTTTATAACAATAGATGCAGGATTTTTGTTCGCAACTGCGGGGCATTTGGCAAAATTTCATGAACTAGATGCGGCATGGCGTCATCGGTAATCGTCTGGGCATCCCGCTGGTGGGCGCGTTATTTTTGCGACGTCCTGGATATTCCTGGCGCCGATCTTTCTGTTTCAACAAGTCGCTGATACTCTAGGTTTATTAGTTTAAAGAAAAAAAATATATAACCTACGGACTAGTAAAATTGTTTTGGGTTTTACCTTGAATTTGGATTCACCATATAACCTTAACCATTGAGTTGTCCTTATTTATTTCAAGTCGGGATTACTTAAAAAAAAATATTTTTCTTCTGTTCAGTACACAACGGGATATTGTAGGTATGTAGTTTGGAAGATTGCAGTTTTGAGCAGATACGATCTAACCTTAGCCAACGAGTCGTGAAATATCAAAGCTGAACTTTGAAGGTACATCAAACCGTTTACACCTCAAGTTTAGTCAGTTTTGATATTTTTTTTAAAGAGCCGTGAAAATAATTCCCGATATAAAAATAAAACCTTGACTGCTTAGTTGGATAAGTCGAATCCTGGATTACATAGGAAGCTCCCCCCCCTTACCCCCTTTTCGCTTCAGTTTTTAAACGGATATTAAAGAATATAAGAATAACGTTACGCACAATTCGTTACGCGATCTATTTCCAATTCAAAATAAAATTTATTTCTTTTTTTCTTTCTTTGGCGGGAAAAATCCTTTTCATTCATTCAAATAAAAAGAACGATTTGAATTTGTTTCGCTCTATTTCGTACAAACATTTTATGACTAAAGGCTCATTTTTTCCACCCCATAAACAGTTTGGTCAATGGAGAGGGAAGAATGAAAAGACGTGTTCCCTAAAACTCGACCCTAAATTAGAAAAAATTGCAGAACCTCTTCTTGGGAAGATTCGTTTTGTCGTGGCGTTTGTTCCCAGGGTGCAGAACGTGTCCCGTTCTAGAAACGGGACGAGAGAACCTGCTCTGTAACTGGATTACATTTAATATTGTCTGTGATCGCACTTGATAGGTCTTTGTGTTCTCATGAGCCCCCTTTGAGTTCCACGATTTTTATTACTTACCCTTTAGTTTAGGTTTTTTTTTGTCGAATTGGATTCCGTTACGAAATTTCTGGATATGTTATAAGAGTAGATTTTATTTTTAAAAAATTAATAATTTCTTATTTTGTTAGGGTTGTAGGGTTATTTCTTGTATTCAATTGTCGAGGATTTTCTTCAATCTCTTGTTTACCTTTCGTTTTTCAAGCTAAAAAAAGACAGTTATTTAGTTGGTATTCCTGATAAGTGGGTATTATGAACGATCAATGTCTAAATAAAGCATTTCAAGTAAATATAGGGCGACTTTTTTCTTGTTTGTCTTAATAATATTCATTGTTATGCTATGCAATTTAAGAAAACGCTAAATTACAGGGATTTTATTGAATCATTATTTTTTAATTGGATGTCGTATTTGTTTAGTTTGTGTTGCTTATAAAATTTTAACTGCAAGGAGGTTCGATATTTAAAAAATAAACCCTTTTAATGCATAATTCGCATAATTAACGATCAAGTGTTTGTGATTATTATAAAGTAACGTTGCTGCTAATTATTTTCGTAAAATTCTGCAGAAATGGTTAAAATAAGGCTTTCTTTGCGGATTTATTCATCCACGAGGTGTTCATTAATTATTCTTTGGAACATGGGATTCTAGACGAAATAAACGCGGTTTGAAATTATTTTTCTATATAAAAAAAGGTGT
The DNA here is from genome assembly GCA_963082805.1 of Hemicrepidius hirtus. NCBI lineage: Eukaryota > Metazoa > Arthropoda > Insecta > Coleoptera > Elateridae > Hemicrepidius > Hemicrepidius hirtus. The sequence continues at coordinate 29,442,010 of OY720165.1, forward strand.
TTCTAGTCATCGCTAAAGTATAATCAATGTTTAACGTGTGAATTGTAAAAAATGAACAAAAAACCTCCACAAAGGGGGTATACCAACGCGAACCTGGTGGTGTCTTCGAGAAAACAAACCTAATCCAGAAGCTACACTCATTTAAATGTGTGCATTTCCGCTCTGAAAGGAAGAATCCTTGGTTTTAAACTTGGACGAGGTAAAGGACGCGAGAAAGAACTGTAGATTATAGACCGAGAAACGAAGAACCTGAACCATAGTTCATGAAAAAAAATTGTGATTGATTAATTTTTGAAATGCTTTCTTGGGAAGAATTTTCCCCATAATATGTCTGCTTCCAAAAATTCTAACCAAGGTTACAGCATGTTACAGTGTAGGGTGGGTTGTATGTTTGCTCTAAGGGTTGGTAGACTGCATATCGTGTCTATGATTATAAACGCCATAAAATACCGCGTTTGTCCTGTGGATAAGATTTTTAGTGGGAGAACGGTGAAATTTTTCACGAGGAGCGTCTTAATGTTCAGTACTTTAGATCGAGGACTGGCCAACAAACTTCCCAGACCAAAATCGTTGGAAAAAGATTACAAATTTCAAACTGAAATTTTGTCTGGTTTCTCTATTGAAGTATTTTTATTATACAGGGTTGGGGAAAAATAATGAAACTGCGACCATCCTAATTTTAAGTAAATTTTCGTTTGTTTTTCTCATGTTGCTAGATAATAAAAAAAATAATCTAGAAAAGTTGGAAAATGCTTGAAAAAGGTCTGAGTTACTATACTTTTTGTAGACTCTGTATATGGATTATTTTAACATTTTTGCTTCTGATTAACGATTGATGAGTTGTAGAATGCAATAAATGAAAAAATTATTAAGATCTGGTGGTTTTAAGTCCGAAGCCTTCATGTGATGTGGTATGAAAATATGAACAAGATGGCGGAATATGTTACCTTTCTACTCTAGTCGCAATAGGTATCCTTTTCCCCCTCTGTTATAGTACTTTCTATTCTATCGTCTATCGCGCAAAAAATTAGTGACTAAGAGGGTTTAGGGTAATTGTAATTTTGTACAAAAACTAAATATGTAACGATAAGTACCAACGTTATATAAAATTTGTCAATTCGAGATTTAATATCAAGAGAAGGTAGATAGTTTGATCGAAGGTGACCGAAGTATTTTGCGAATATTTCATCGGGCTCTTGTTGTGGTCACGCTATGTTATGTGGTAGGAGTTACCTACCCGGGGGCTCTTTAACTTACCGACCAATCGCTTTATCCGACTTGCTGCCGCTACAAGCTTACTTGTTTACTACTTTTCCGATTGTGTGTGTTTACATCTGCGGGTGCATTGCTTCCCTTGATATTTCATTTTTGTTGGATTCTTTTTTCTGTTCGCGCCGCATACCTTTCTCAATCTTTTCAACTATGTATTATACATACGATCGCCGTTCGGTTTATTCTTCGTTTCTCTTTGTAAAATCTGATAGAAATAACGTGTGGAAAGAGAATAATTTTGGGGTGAAAAATAAAACGAAATTGAAAAAAAAAATCACATTTTACTTTTTTTTTTTTAACAATCAATTACTAGCTAGAGTATAATTATTAAGGGTCGTTATTATGAAACTAAAAGAAATTTCAGGATTTACGATAAAAGAAAGGGAGGTTTTTATTTAAGGGTTGCAATGTTGAACGTTTTGGTGAAGGCGCCGCGCCGCCTAGACTTAGATTTGAAAAAATGCTTTTTTGTCTACGACTACAGTAAATATTTTTTTATCAATTATTGAAGTGTTTAGTCAAGGATAATAATGCTTTCCATTGTACAATAGGTACCGCGTGAATTATCATTACTCACTAGTGAGGTAAGGGCTTGAAATGAGGTGAAACATGAAAATTAATACAACGAAGCATTGGAAAGCATTTAAAATGAAACTTTTCAAAATGAATGACGGTGTACTTGAATATAACTTTATGAAAATAGCTTGGAGCTTGTAAATTTAAATTAAAGCGTAAAAGCACCAAAAGCTCCATTCAGTTTTAACATGAAACAACGAATTAAATACCTGAAGCATTTGTTTGGAAAATTAATACCCAGTTGGTAATTTATTACAAAGCAAAATGCAATCAATGCTTTAGAAATAATTCCATTCCATTATGTTTTTGACTTCATATTATTATTATGCAAGTTTGAATCATTTTTAGAAAGCTTTTTGTAACAGAGTCAATATTTTTATGTTGGTAATAAAACGGAATTTCTTTCTCCGTTATTATATTATACCTACGCGTTTTGCGGAGTTCAGTAAAAATATTTCTCGCAATTAAACCAATTTTTGTATTTATAACTCCAGACAGACAAAAATTTCTGTCTGACCTTTCGGTACGTCGAAAAAACGCACTCTAATAAATTCTTTTTGTAACTAGGACATTACTTCCTGCGAGTGCGTGGGCATGCTATTCTTATTTCATCTTTGTCATTGTATGTGTGTACTTCCAACACATTTTGCGAGATAAAGAGACCACCTACCTTGTCGTACAATTGTTTGTTTCATGGATTAATCGAAACCTACGTATTTTCAACGGTTTTGGATTAAAAACGCGAGAAACCGTTCCGCACCTCCCCAGAACTTTCCCATATTATAAATAAACATTTCATTTTTGGTATTAAACAGTAGTTCGCGAGGCAGCATTGGAAATCACTTGAATGCGTAGCGAGAAACACCAGACTATACGGCTTCGATACGTACAGAAGAGAGACAGGCATCTAATTTACTAACGCAGCTGAAGTTCGCGATTTTCTCATCAACCGTACATTTTAGCTATACGACTACCTTATACTATGTGATAGACAATTCAATTTTGCATTCAATTATATAATAATATACAGGGTGTTTCATTTAAAATAACAAAGTTGCTTATTGTACTGTGAAAACCAAACACCCGGTATACGTGATATAAATTTAAGAGAATGCAGAGCTATATACTGAACAACTTTTATATTTAAACTTTTTTCATATTTTGATTAATAAAGGCGCTATAGGAGCATCAATTTCCGATTTTCAAAACCTCGTAGAGGGCGCCACAGTGAAATTTTAGCATTCATCAAAAAACGAAAATGTACCTAACACCAAGCTGCATAAGTTAAAAAAATTTAAACCAAATCGTGTAGCCAGTTTTTTTGTAATAATTTTTCAAAAATTTTAAAATTTTTGGAAGAGCGCCTTTGCGACCGTTTTTGGATTTGCTAAATAAATAAATCTAGTAGGCATTTGTCAAAGTCAAATAACGAATGACAAACTAAATTTTAGTGCATTTCCATCGTTTAAACGTCACACAAGTTTGACTTAAAATCCTTCGAATACAACATCCTCCGCAATGCAAAGTGTTACCAAAATGAAAATGTACATAAGAGCAACCTATATAGTGGGAAACAATCGAAAACCCCTTAAACGTGTTTTACCTCCACTGAAAAAGTTCGTCTTTCAACCCTTCAAGAAGCCCTTGGTAGGTCATTGTGCCATTAAAATTCGTTCCAATATCAAAACGGCATTCGTACCAATAACCCATGTTAGATTCGCCCATTCCGACATTAAAGTCCCCGATTTTTCTGCATATAGACGTAAAGATGTCCAATCTCCTTGTAAGAAAAGTTCAAAATCCGTACAATCACGTCAAAATTTCACGTATTTCATAGCCACGATTGGTACTCTTGGTGGAATGTACGCCGCAAAAACAATCGTGGGAAAATTGATCCTTTCGATGAGTGCTTCGGCTGATGTCCTTGCCTTAGCCAGAATTGAAATCAAACTCTCTGATATTCCCGAAGGAAAAAGCGTCACTTTTAAATGGAGAGGCAAACCCCTTTTTATTAAACATAGAACTGCGGAGGAAATTCAAAGGGAAAGGGCTGTCCCTATGTCCATGTTACGTGATCCAGAACCGGATGAAGCGCGAGTTAAAAATCCTAAGTTTTTAGTTGTTTTGGGCGTTTGTACCCATTTGGGGTGCGTTCCCATTGCGGACGCTGGAGATTATTTTGGATATTATTGTCCTTGTCATGGATCACATTATGATGGTTCTGGAAGGATTAGGAAAGGACCTGCGCCTACTAATTTAGAAGTACCTGAACATGTTTTTCCGGACGAAGATACTTTAATCGTTGGTTAAGTTAAATTTTTTAGTTAGAAGGAAAATTTTTACAAAAATAGGACGTTTTTTATGTGTAATGTTGTTTCCTTTACTGGGTGTATAATAAAATAGGTACAAATATTCGACACATTATGTAGGTATATTTCATTTTCTATTTTTTTTTAGAGTTGGGCGGGTACTTTTCAGATTACGAAATCGAATTGTTCACATAATCGAGAGGAGTGATTGTTCCTCGTAATGTTTAGAGCGTATGACTCTGTAAGGAAACATCTTTTGTGTAAACCATAAATCAGTCCCGTCCGTGGGTGTTTCTACATATGTAATCCTCACGTCATTATTTTTTGTGTTTTCTTATCAAAGCCACATTTTTTGATCTCCTAACAAATGGTTACGATTGCGATTCTTGCAAGAATATTATTATTCCTGAAATTTCAATTAATTTGCTATTCCTTTTTTATACCTAGTGGTTACCAAACGCATGTACTCTGATGAAGGGTTCATTACCTGCTTATTCTCCGGCGTATAACTCGTACACGTATACAAATCACACAATATAATAGTAGTTAGGGTAAATAAAATATCAAGAGGGGGGGGGGGTAAAAGACAGTGTCGACGAGACGCACATCTGCCTCTAGCAGGTGTGGAGCTCTGCTCTCCCCGGACAGCTTGCACGCGAGAGACCGTCTACCCCCTTCCTGTCTTTACCGGCACCCTTCCTGTCTGCCTGTCTCATCGGTACCGTTTCTTCAGAATTTCGGGCTAGACGTCCCTGGGTAGGATTTTCACCTCTTGAAAGTGATTTCCGATGGCGCAATCCGTTAATGGAGATGGGAGATCGTATGGGGTGGGTGATGACGGAATGCCGGGTGGATCATCATCGTGGATGGATGTGATGGCTTTCGCGGGGGTGCCAGATGCCGAAGCAGCTGTAGGACGTCACGGGTCCCAGCTGCTAATGTTACCTTCTCGTTAGCGGCGACTTTGCTCACCTACGATTGCAGACACGTGCCATCACTTATACTTACATCCTGTATCATTTATCGGAAGGATAGGTAAAAACACGCCTACTAGATTATATTAATTAACCAATTCTAAATATTTGGGGAGTTTTATTTTTAATATTTAGAATTATTTTTTATTCTGAATTGGAAATCGTTTACCTATGAAATGAAATAAGTAATCAGCATTGTTCACTGTATCGAGATTTTATTCACCAGGAAATAGAAATCATTGGAATAAGACCCAAACATATAAAACGAGGTTGGTCAGTCAGGGGAAATCAACTTTTTTATGTGACACGTACTTTTCTTCAGGTTTATAAAATTTACAGCGTTTAGGGGGAAGTAAAAAGCACATTTAATGAATCCAAATTACCATACATATCGGTATCATTAATTAAGTGTTGGATGTCGAACGTAAGGAAATTATATTCAGGTATTTATCTCTGAAATTGAAATGGGGCGCCACGCCACATAGATCGTTCGAATTGATTAAATAATTTCGAGATTATTTAAATATTTTTTGTTTTAATTTCGGAGTCGGAAACGAATTCTATAAAATTAGTTGTGAGAAGTGAGTGTAAGAGAAAATTAAAATGGAATTATAGTAAAAAGTACTAACGATCGAAACCGAAAGTGGCAGTAAAAGGACATAAATCCCTTGTGATTAACTTAACAATACCTATTACTAATTTTTTTTTTCTTCTGGAATCCTTATATTATTATTTATTAATAGGTAACAGAAATGTTACCATTTTTTAAGACTTTTTGCTACCGAAAAGCAGATTTAAGCAGCAAGCAGCCTGTGGAAGCTAACACTATAGACAACGAAAGGGTGTTTTTATTTTATTTTTATTTTGTACGCTATAGTGAGAGGTTTTGTATCTTCTTAGGTTCAGAAAGGGCATTTCAACGTGCAGGCACGTTTTAGGTTTCCGGATACGGAAAATCCGAACAGTTTTAACTAGAAAACTTTTTGTTTTTAGGACGGCGTTTCATTCTTTAAGGGTGTCAAAAATGTTTGGCCGGATAAACATCATTCTTAGGGGGTATAATACAGAAAAATCCTAAATTTGTTTTTCATGGTTTTTCGGGTTCCTTTCTGATTTTCCTATAGGAAACGCAAACTAGCGAAACGTTACCCTTTTACGGGAAATAATTATTTCCCATGTTCGTCATGAATTTTCCTCCTTAAGCCTGTATTGTAGTTAAATGTTAATGGAAGGCTCGTAACGAACCGAAACCGAACATAAATTTCAGGAAAATTACTAACGATACCGTTAATCAAAATTGCAAGCGAAGCTGCATCGGTTATAATAATAAAATTTGGCCATCTGCCTTTCCAAGCGTATCGCCTTCGGGGTCTTTTCTTTTCTCAACACAAAGGAACAAAAATTCAGAGGAAACAATCATTCGCTAGTGTGTATACTTTATATACGTATATTGTTCATCGTGGCATCGACTTTTTCTGCTCCGAATCCAACCAAGCCACCAGATGCTTCTTTCGTACCCGCGGTCCTCGCCGTCTTTCCAGGTGCTCCTTAACGAAGCACACTTCATACCTCAAATCCGGACTTTTGAAGACGCCTGCTACCTTAGCACGAGCCACAGCTGTTACTGATTTCAGGGGCAGGTGCTCACTTCTTCCTGATGCTGCTGCTTGGAACTCAAAAAAAATCCTTGGATACCGAGCAGGTGTGATACAAACGACGGATTTTAAAATATATATCCGTCGTGAATAATATACCATCTTCTTCTATTTTTACCGACCCCTCTGGTATGTCTTTAGCACGTGCAGATGCAGAAATTTCATGGCAAAAAAGTCTTTACGAATCCGGTGATTTATTTCGTCAAAATGGTTGTCTCTGAAAGATGTTACAGAAGGGACCATTGGAAGGTTTTTTTTCTTTTATAATAATGGTTGTTTGGAGTTGGGTTGGTTTCTTGGAAATCAAAAGTAGAGAGTGGAGAAAACGTTATTATTTTTAGTTGTCCTTGACCGGATATTTCCAGAACCCCGTCCTGCTGAAATATTTACAGACTTGCATTATTGTTGGGGGTTTTGGGAAAAGAAGTTAAAAAATCTTCTTATCCGAGTTTGTGAAGTAAAGTTGTCCTGGAGCTTACACTGTACCCTTCCAGGACACTTAAGGATTTTATCTGAGTCTGGCAGGACACTTCTCTAACCTCTACAAATTATTTTATCATAGTTTGCCATGAAAATAGGTTGTCCTACACCCTGAAGAACATCCTCAAGGGGGTGGTAATGTTCCAAGTAATCCGAAGAAGTTCGAAATTATTTTGAAATGTCTTCTACGTTCTGGTTATAAAGGAACGTAAGTTGTTTTGTGTATTATTTTAAGGAAAAACCTTGATTTTTTTTCCAAAAACATATTTTCTACAATTAAGTTGCCAAGTGCGTTAGATTAATTTTATTTGCAATGTTTACAGGAAATCATTAAAATTTTAGACTGCGCAACCACAAAACTACGCAGTAAAGAAAAGATTGGGGCATATATTGTGGAAATTCCTTCGATAAATACGCGTTTTCCTAATTAACTAATTGCTTTGAAAACCCTGAACTTTTATAAGGTTTTTTGTTCCTAATGACTATTTTTTTTTAGTTTCGTGTTTTCTGAACACTTTGGTATCAGTTTCTTAAATCTCGTGGGGGTGCGGAAGTTGACTATTTATAAACTCCCATGGGGGGTAAAGCTCACTACATCCTTTATTATAGACACCACGTGTTATTTTTTTTCAACTCCCATACGCACGCTTAACTTTTTCTTTTTTTTTTTTATTAAAACTCATTCGTTTTGCTTATTTAACTTCCGAAATTTTCTTTTATCGTCCGAAATTCGTGGAAACCAGGTGTTTCACCAATCATGGCCGTCTTTTCTTCCGGTCACGTGTCGTGTCGTTCATTTGCTTCCATTATGTCTGGACGAACAGCGATTACTGCCGTGTGGCACATGTCTCGGCTTCGGTATTAATTAAATTGGATATCGAGCTTTTCGTTTGGGGATGGAGCTTTTTCATGGTTGCGAGTAGTTAATTACCCCAGACGTTTGATGTTTTCATGAGAAATTTTAAATTGTTTCCTCTATGAAAATTAAATTTTAATCAATTCTCATTATTTGAAAAATCGATTCTTGGGTATTCCAGGAAAATTCGGATTGTGACGTCAGGTAACGGGTAAAGGTATAGAAATAACATTCTGAAAATTACTGAAAACAGAAGCGTGCATGAGTGCTTGTTCCTGGTATAAACTAGTGCAAGTACTGAGGGGTCTTCGCAGGGGGTCGCAGTCATAACAAAGTTATAAATAGCGAGGCCCCTCCTACGCGCCGCGACGCTTAAAGCGTTGCCCGGCACGTCACATAACACCCACCATCTGTGGGTGTTAAAGAACGACCGCTTCTTTGCCAAGTCTGACTACTGAAAAAATAGGACATCAATAAGAGAAGTAATTAAGAAGTAAGACCGTCATGTCCATGGAATTATAATCGACATTGCAAAAATAAGTAATCATTTCTATAAGTCTTCTTCCGGTACATTTCGCTTAATGTAACTTTTCCAATTTTGTTCTGATTCTGCATATTATATGCAACATCTTCACATCGTGAAGCAATTTTCGTCAATTTCGCCGATATTGCTTCCACGTGTATTATTTTATTTTTATTTTATTGTTAGGGAAAAGAATGCAAAACGTTGAGTACATTAAATTAATTCCGAATATCTCTGCTGGATTCGAGTTAGCGAAGTTGAAATAAAGAAAAAACAAATCGGTATTAAAAGGAAAAAGAAAAGGTATTTTTGATATTTAAATGTTTTTTTGTATCAGTATGAGCCCATCATTTTATCTGATGTGTCGTTAGGAAGGGTTACGATGGAATTTATGAAATGTTTTCAGTAGTAATCTTTAAGAAAAAAAAATTAAAGTGTTATGTGTTTAAATAAAAAAAATCAAGCATGATTACATGAATATTAAATTTTGTTGAGAAAAAAATGGCACAAAGCACTCATTTTCTTTGCAAATTAAAATGTCAGTCATGTATTCCTAGTCCAAAACCATTCAGGTCCGCATTCTTCTGTGTGTGGGCCATATGTGCAACCGGCCGTACTTCGGAAGGCACCCTAAAGCAATTTCAGTCATGTATTCGAGCCTCCTTTTCCGTTGGTCTGCGGTCTCTACTGTCTTTCTGGCTTAAATAATTCATTGATTATTTACTAGTCGGTTTAGGGGTACGACGAGCGCAGCAACGAGTGCTCCAATGAAACGAGAACTAGAATGCCGCATATTAAACGAGTATAATGTTTAACACAGAGTATAAAAATGAAATTTCTCTCCTTTTCTCTTGCCCTTCTCCATTTCTCTTGACCCATTCTATTTTACCAGCCCCACATCATCCTCCTCTATTCTATTTCCCATCTCCCACTCGTCTTCTGTTCGCCATTTTTCGACAATTTTCCTGTCCCTTGCACATAACAGTCCTTTCCCCATCTGCTTTAAATTCCTTTTATTCTTCCCATCTTCATAACTATCCTTTTTATCCGTACCTACCTCTATTGTTTCACTTTATCTTTTATTATTTTCGTCTCCTTTTCCTTCCTATTCCAATTCCTTGCGTCTCGAATGACTTGATTTGTGTATATTTAGAAATGTTTACATTTTCGATGAATAACTTTTGGATTTGCTTTGTAACACGAGGAATTTAATTATTATCCTTGAACCTTTAAGAGATTTTATTACGAAACGGAAATTACAATATTGATATGACCTAGAAAATAGTTTTGTGTTTCATTATCCAAGATTTGAAATTTCTTAAAAGCTGAGGTAATTCCGTCTTATTTTACATCATAACAGATATTTGTCCTGTAGGTAAATTGTAAACAATGTTTGTTCTGTGGATAGCATTAGACGTTTGTTAATGCGTAGGTACACATATCCGATAAGGGCTCCTCTTAATATAGGCACGCGTGTGACACTACATGACCTGTGATGTCACCAGCAGGTTCTAACGAGGACGTACTCGCATCTGCATTAACTTGTTTACAAACAAACTAAATGCACAAGTTCGACGCCACCACCTCGAGAAATTTTGTCCTACTTTGGATTATTTCTTAGAAATTTCAAGACGGCCCCGAGAGTCGTCAAGTGCCGGAAGAATTTCGGTACCTCATCCATCTTGTCAATCGGTATCCTTTTTAACATTTAATAACTACCAAGAAGTGGTGAAATTTTTATTCAATAATAAGGTTAGAGTTTACCCGAGGTCGTGTGGGTTAACGTAGTAGCATTATATGGAGGTGTTGTTAAATTGTGAAGGTTCAATGCGATATCGGTTTATGTAATTAGATACGATGATGCAAATTGAGAATTTTTGAACGTTATGTGTTGATAAATTTAATGTAATTGCGATTTTAGTTTGTCGTATACCTAAAAACAGGTCTTGGATTAGCAGGAAAATTATTTTAAAAGGGGATGCAATGTTTGTCCATTGGTCATATATTATTTGTTGCCGCTCCACAACCCTTAAGTCTAGTTGATTGAAGATTAAGGTCGACAACGACCTATTCACGAGTCCACTGGGGTGCCCCAGTGACTTTAGGTTAGTTGCAGTTTGTGAATGTAATTTTCCAGCTGCTGGGTTACTCAAGGCTCTGCCGGTAACCGTTTGTGGATTTTTCCAAACTTCTTCTATCACTCTGAGACAATTCTTATACAAAGGAATGTTGCATACCTTTGGATGTACGCACGCCACTGGTTGTTGTGGTGCATCAGCATCCGGGCGGCGGTCAATGGCTGGCTGCTCTTAGGTGGCCTCTATCTTCTCCGCCCCTCTTACAAACGCTCCCACACCGAAGCTTACTGCTCCAGTTGCTGCTTCTATACATTGTTGACCAATTAGCATTATTTATTCTTTTGATGTTTTAACAGTACTCTCTTGAGACAACATAATATCGAATTTTTGCAATGTTATTGAATGTCGCATGAGAAAGTCCCAGGATGTATGGCGGATGCGCCCTGGTATTACTGATGTTTTTCTTCAGTACGTGAATGACCGACAAAAATAAATAAATGTGTCAACTAGGCGGACACAAAAAGTAGGAAATCATTATACGGAATGATGCTGCCGACTACCGGATGCAGTACGTCTGCTTGTTGGATGAGAAACACAATTGTATACAGCAAGTTATTGTTGTTTTAGAGATTTTGCAATTAACTAACTCTTCTTGACGAAAAAAAGAACAGTTCCCTCTTACTAACTTATACAGAACATGGTTATTTGCTTTGAACTGGTTATTATATTCCAAGGAAGCTTTGATGGATAATTAAGCAGTTTTTTTTGGCCTTCCGGGAACTTCGCTTGAACATTTTCTTATATTACTTGCGTTTACTTAATTGTACAATTCAAGGACGAGTTTAAAGAGCTTCGTTCGAGGTTCAGTGGCGTAGAATTTAAAGAAGAGTTTGATCTCTTTTTTCCCCACATACTTTTGTTACTGATTATCCTAGAGGTATGAAGATCTGAGGTTTGATCTGTAACTGAAATAATTTCAATCCCAGGTTATAGTAGAAAGTACAAGGGTAGAGGATTCTCAAGTTTGTTCGAACAAGAATGATTGAACAAACACCTTTAAGGCCTTAAAGAAGAAAGTCTGCACCGAAAACTCAGCAGACTGGGTCTGTGTTATTATGGGAACACATCTGGAGGATCAGAATATTCAAGAAGAAAACGAACATAATCTGAGGACAGAGCGGATGAGGAAATTTTCCCGATAGACACAAGCCCTTTGGAAGGATCTTGAGATAGCCACAACCGTGGTTCCTTGTAGACCAAACCCAAAATGGGGGTTTAAGAAGAAAAATTGTCAAATGAGTTTCACATCTCTGACTCTTTTTGACCTTTTCTGTGCCCGTTGGATATGCAAAAAAATATTTATAGGACCTCCTTTTCGAGACTAGGATGCTAGACATAACTATACTGCGATCGACCGCAAAATGGTGATCTAAGGAGAAGAACTTGGACTTAGGACATGGAGTGGGAGAATTATTTTTATTGGTTTCCTTTAATGCGTTTTAACAGTGTGGAAGTTCGATCAGGCTCTACCGCCTGAATAAAATCCATTTGAAAGGGTTATTATAGAAAAAAAAGGATTCAAAATATTTAAGGGATTATTGCTAGTCGATAATCCTTCCCCTGACTATTTTATTTTTAGTCTGAAATTATTTTATTGTTGTTTAATCCTGAGGTACCTAACCATGGAGTTATCACAACCTCTGCTGCGTAAAGCGTGGGAAAAAATATTTAACGTGTTCAGAGGTGTCTTTTATACACAAGAGTTGCATTGGAATGTGGACCTGGAGAGATTTCGGGTCCGTTACCATTTGCGTCGCTGAAACATGTAAATCTAGATCTTTTTACTTCTTCTCTTTGTATCACGACTACCTCGCACAGCAACCCTAATCACCGGCTTGAAACAACTCTGGCGCCAAAATTCCACGGAAACCCCTTTGAGCGAAAAAATTGCTCTTCACAAAATTGAGAAGAATAAATGGGTGGGTAGTACCCTTGTCCAGCAAAAAGTCTTTCATTGTGCCGTTGGCCTCCAGGGCAACGAGCTGTTAGTCCGAAATACTCGGAATTGTGCCCTCGTTTTAGCCAAGGTTTAAATTCCCCAAGCCCAGGTAAAATCGGCTTCCTTTATGTGTACCCGTCTTTACATTCGCTAACGAGATCTAGAAAAATAGACAAACTTAAATGGGCTGACCTGAGTTAACACCTTGTTTATTGCGAGAGTATCTGAATTTTTAAACCATTCAATGTTTTATAATGAGAACGGAAAGGGTTTTTTTTTATTGGAAAGAATGTCGATGACCAGTTAAAAGTTATTTGGGTTCAGATCCAGAACTGTTGTTCCGACACTAAAAACTTGTCAATTTAAAAATTGTTCGTGGAATCGAACCCATAAGTATTTATGGGGGTAGTACGAAAGCGCAAACCCATTGTTCGGAAGAAAAATATTTTTTTAATTTTGGGGGGTTATCCTAACGAATAAGTCAACATTTCTTCTTTCTAAAGCTGTGTCCAAATTTGTAAAAAAAATTCGACAAGGAATGGGTCGGAAGATTCTATTTTGCGCCTCCACCAAATTTAATTTTTTCGTAGGTAATTTAGTTTCTTCTCTAAACTAATTTTGGATAAATAGGGGATTTCCCTAGGGTAACTCTTCTCATTTAAAAATTCCGCAAATTAAAACGGATCAATGTTTTTCGGATGAAGTGTGAAAGAATTTATGAATTAGTTTACGTGTCCCCGTTCTACGGCACTGTAGGTAGAGTGGCTGCATTTTTTCTTTGATGCAATGCCGCAACGGGTCATAATGGCGGGAAAGCAATAGTAGTTGTAGTAACTGCGCAGTAGTCTGGGGTCAGGGGCGTCGCGGGCGTTGGGCGGTGCGGGCGGTAGGAATGCGGCCGCCGAGGCCACGTCGCGGCAATGACCAAGGAGTGTCTGCTTATGCCGCTGCCGCTGGTGCATCGGGATGCACACATGCAGTCCTTCCAGGAATTCGGTTTCTCCGGATCGTTGCCGCCACCACCACCACCATCTCCTACAAACACTAACATACCTACCTACCTTTTACCTCCCCGAGAACCGTGAGTGCAAAGACAGATTAAAAAGATGTTGACGCCCTCCGTTCTAGATTTTTACCCGCCAGAGATTTTTAAAAGTTGGGTTTAGCACCTCCAACCAGTGAAAGCCGATATTTTATCGTTCGTTTGCTGGTGTTGACATTTTTGTGTCAGAAATCCGCGCCGTTTTGGCTTAAGTTACACATAGGATCGTAAAAGCGACAAAATTACCAAGGCTACCTAACAAAAACAATTTTTACCGCCTGCTAGGTTTATTTTTCTGTTCTAATAATAATTTAGGATAATTTCTAATTTTTTAAGGAAAATTTTCGTTTTAATTTAAAACTCCCACAGCTTTACGTCTGTAACTAAAAACTTGATTTGTTTGACCTATGTATGCAGTTTTACAGTTCGTGCATTTGAAGTTTGTAAACATTTTTCATTTACTTCGATTTTCCCTTCTATATTTATTATTTGTAAGAAGTTAAAAGCTATAAGATAAGATTTACTATACAGGGTGATTCAACAAGGGCTTGGTAAGGAATGTCTCCTTTATTGTTTGAAACATACAGAAAAGTCGTGGGGACTAAAAGGACACCTAAGTATTTTTTAGAAAAGTTTTGATGTTTTTCTAGACTTTAAAATTTTCCCAAGTCGTAGCCTAAATTCTGTAACAAGGCACGAAAGTGTCCCTTTACTAGGAGGTCGCGGACTTTTTTTTAATTTATACAGGGTGTCGCATAAGTACTGGAAACAGGTTTAGTGACTAATATTATTAATGCCCGATTGCACCGTGTCGTCACTTAAATTTTAAGCGAGCCTTAAAAGTTGAATTGCCATGGATACAATTGTCACCAAGAATTGTATCCATGGCAATTAAACTTTTAAGGCTCGCTTAAAATTTAAGGGACGACACGGTGCAATCGGGCATTAATATTACACTCTTTATACAGGGTGTTTGTGAATTTTCTATTGTTTTAACATTCCAAATATTACATGAAAACGAGTTGTAACTAGATTAATTTTTTTTTCATAACGTCGTATATTCCTACAATTTTCTTCTACGTTTACTATAAAGACTTTCAGGCATTTGCCAGTAATTTCTCTAATAATATACAAAACATACACATACATACATTAATTTTAATGTTAGCTCTGTTAACGTACCATATAACAACAATAATTTCATTTCAACATGTAACCTAAGCAAATACTTCTTTTTTTACGTTCCTAATTGTATATTTCTTTTGTTCTAGGTAAGTCTACTCAAACTCAATACAAAAATAGATCTATAAGTACTGGTAAGTACAGAAAATTTAATTGATGTCGTAAAAAGTGAACTGTTTAGGTATTTAGGGGTCATGTGTTACCTGTTCGGGTAGATTACTTGAAAAAAAAACACGAGAATTGTTTTTTCAAATCTTTTGGAGAAACAATAGGTAATTAAATTTTACATGCTTTGATTCTGCCTTTATTCATTTTATTATTTTACCTGTGTTATTAAAAAATCAAATTTATTTGTCTGGACAGTCTAAAAATTCATTGTTTGGCAAATTTCCCACACAGGGAACTTCGTACTGTCTAAACTGCATTTATAAATTATAACTTTTGTGTGTGTGTATAAACCAAACCTACGTTTGCACCTAAACAAAATTAAAGCAACGTAATAGATTAATAGAAAGAGTGGGCAATAACTTGTGCATGTTTTATCGATAACGCATCCATGTAGTGCGCAGTTGTAAATGTGTGCTGCCGATAAACGTCATTCATATTTTCTAGCTTTCCTAGAATAATGTAGGTACCTTGTATGCATTTGCGTCATGGGAATAATAATTACGAATTGGTTTAATTCGATCAGTCTGGTGAATAAAGTAGGTACACTGACTTAAGCGGGCTTCGTCCTTTGCTCGCAGGATGTAAACAACAACAAGGGCTTCGTGGAATTATAGAAAGTTTTTGGTAATTTTTTTATAGGTATATTAGAAGCAGAAGAGGGCATATTGTTTAGATACCATCGCGAACTTTGACTCGCACAGAACTATTTCAATTAGAATTTTTTTAATGGAAATAAGCTAAAAAGTTTCATACTGTTTGAGGTTTGAGCTGACCATCTATATTTTTTACACGATGGGTAAGGTTTTGTAATCGATTTTTATTGTTAAATGCTTCTGAAACACGCTTCATAATATTACCTTGTGAGGTTACTCCGGGTTACTCCGAACTACTCCTTTGAAGTTGAGTGGACCTAGAGACTGAAAATCCCCTGAAAACCCCCTTCGGTCGTGTGTTATTACCCCATGGTGATAAGGATAATGCCAGGGAACTAAAGTGAACCTAAAGATTGTTCCCCCACACCTTATTACCCTGTTGTATTACCCCTAATGACGTCTTTGAGGGTAAGCAGGATCAGTGACTAAAAAATCCCTTGAAAAATACAAATCTGGGTGCTATGACGATCCCGGGATTTGAACCTATGCGTTTTGTACCAAAATCTAAATTAATTTTATGTTAATTAGGTTAGTTACGAATAATTTTTTTATAATCTGATTAAAACACATTTCGGGTTGTTTAATTCAGAAAAAATGTATCTTTTGTGTAGAATTTGGAAAATTTAGTTCGTTCCCTACGTGTTAACAGAATATGCATTATGAAATGTTTTTTTTTACGACCATATAATAGCGACGTAGCCTTAGCTAATGAGTCGTATACTCATAACAGTTTGTATAACTCTCCTTCTATTTTGGAAAACAAAATTGACGTACTCCCCTTGAAACCGCTTTGGCATTTTTTCGCCCTGGGCCACAATATTTTTTTTAAAGTATGTATTTGCGTATAAAATAATACAACACCCTGTACATTAGTTTTTCTGCCGTTGGAATTATTTAATTTTACGTTTCTTTCGAACTTCTGTGCGGTGTATAGATAATTTATGAAAAGATAATTGTTTTTGTGCCTGAAACTTCAAAGCCTAGGGAGTGGTTGTGGTAATACACCCACTCAAAAAAATGTTTAATTTTTTTTTGCTTATTTAACCCCCCAGATGTTGGTTTTCCCAATGGTTATTTTTTTTTCTGCGAAATATCGATTATACTCCTTGTTTTCTAAAGGTTTTGCTTCTTTTAAGTTCGTCAAGAAGATTTCTTGCTTGAGAACTGAAGACCTATACAAAACTTGTGTTATATTTCTCGGTAAAAGACCGCGAAAGTGCCAGGTAGTAGAAATAGACTTGCGAAGTCGTCCAGGCACATACCTCCCATAGTTAAACTTGATATATAATTTCTTTTTCTTTTTTTTTTACCTCGACACCAATGGGCGAAACAACAAATCATCGAGCATTACTCCTAAGGTTTCTAAGAATCGTGGTCTAAAGCCGAGATTTCTTTCATCCCTTAGCTGCCCTGCTCTCGCTTCGCTATATACCTGCAGAAGAAGAGAGCATCACACGATCCACATTCCATCGTATAACTGTAGACACCTAAACCAAAACACTTCGTTGGGCAAGCACACCGAAGTCGCCGCACAAGAAGCCCATTCTGAGTGTTAGCGCCTCCGGTTGTTGTCGTCTTCGCCGAAACATGGGCGGGGGTGCCGGGGGAAACGCGGCGTGGGGCGATATACCGTGGGAAAGCACCACACCACACATAACCTGATGATTTGTGTAGCGGACCCCAGTCGACCAATTTTTTAAACGACACGACAAGAAGCTCTATCGTATACCACCCGATTGCTTTTTTAAAAGACTCTACCATTATGACGTGAAGGATTGATAATGCGGGATGGTGCAAATCAGCGCTTCAATGGTAAGAACGTAGGACTCTCTACCACTTGCCCATACAACCATGACATTAGCACTAAAGTAAGATCAGTGGCGGCGCGTGCTTGAAATATTTATCAAATTCCAAGAAAATAAAATTATGTTCCCGTTAAAGGTACATTTTTCCTATACTGGCCAGCACAGTCGCCAGGTCTCGACCCCTCCACCCAGAAGTTGAATGTCTCAATTTCTCAAAAAGTGACTACTATTGCGGACATTTTATTCCCTACATGCAGGAGATTCGAACTCACATCTCCGTGTTCGTCATTCAATAAATATTCTCCATTTAATTTTTTATACGAAATATTCAATGAACTCCCACGTCAATTAAAAAAAACTATGGTCATAAGTTATCAAGTCATCAAGGCCAGCAGGGTCTCCAGACCTGAATCCCGTAGTTTTTCTAAGGAAATGTGTCACCATTCCGCTAACCAGAGCTTTAAAAAAAAGCATTTCACAACAAGTGGTAACTACTACGTACATTTTACTTTTAAGGTATATAGATACAGAGATTCGAACCCGAGACCCCCTCTAGTTTCTTAACAGATTAAATATTTGTGGTGGTAAACGTTCTGTGAAGTTTCCATGTTATTGTTCCTGCAATGGGTGCGTTGTATTTTTATTATTTGCTGTTCTTATGGATGAGCGATCATCGAGTTTTTCAAGCATGTAAGTTTTTTTTTTCTTTTCCGAAGTAGGCTGATGGGCAGTTTACTGCCCATTTAAAGGAGATATCTGCTAGGCTATCTAATTATCTGATCAGTGATTAATAAGTGCGTTCGAGCTCAGGCGATCCGTAACAAGTGTAACATTCTTGCGTGGTCTCCTTGAACCAGCGTCCTTGTGGCCGCTGGTGCATTCGCGGGGTCGCCGGACATTCCTGCAGAGGAATGCCCCTTGGGCCGCGCACGATGGACACAAACATTCCGCCCTACCCGCCCTACGTCTCCCGAAGACCACCAATTCCAGCTACCAAGACTTCTTCGTGTCGTATTACTTTTTGTTTCTTAATGCACTCGAGTATGTGTGTGTGAGGAGTTTTATATCTCTTGCTCGCTTTAGGTTCGAATTTTGAATTTGATATTCACGTTTTTGTCACGAAAAGTGGGTGGGCTAAAGATAGCGGTGTAATGCATGCTGGTTTGATCTTAACAAAAGATACAGACTCACGATATTACCTTAGCTGTTGTGTCGTCTGTAATTAAATTTATTTAAATCCTTGTTTCGTGGAATAAACTTGGATTCTTTTAATATATTTTTGTAATTTTTAAATGGAATAGTGTTAGGACACTGTAAGGGATGATGGTATCAAACAGAAAACAGAACAGCCTCGTGATTAAAATCTGGAGATCGTGGTGGCCAAAAGATTCCTACCGTGCTATTTTAGACGAGTAATTAAATGCAACATTTTAAAATTTAGGCAGTACCTACTTATGCGATTGTGTCCTGCCTTTTTGTTTGATAACAAAATTCCATTTTTCTTCACCTTAGAAAACTTTTTTTTTCCATTTCAAGGGAAATTTCAAGGAACTTTAATTGGTTAGCTGTTTACTGAACAAAATACGTAGATTCTTGAACCATAGCGACTAACCCCACTTGTTAAACCCCACTTGTTACGTAGGTCCGTTAGTCATAATAAAGAAAAAGGTCATTACTGCATTCCAACATGAGCAGCACTGTACCATAATTGCGCTAAAATTTGGTACCTTTTTAGGTGCATTCACCGTGGCTAGGAAGTCTGCTTATTGAGGTAGTATGGTGTACATCTTTTAATTAATAATAGCTGAGCTTGTCTTATAATATACCAACAAAAAATTGCTCTCGTTAGCTTCGGTCTGATGGGTGTTCTAATTTTACTTTACTGTACTGTATTATTATTGTTATGAGTAGACGGATTTTGTTTGTTTGTCTATACTTTCAAAAGTTCGAAGTAGGGATTTAATTTAACAAGTAATAATTAAATTATAAATCAATATTTGCTCCAACTCAATCAAGGCAGAAGTTGTCAAAAAATCACATTTTGTGTCTACTCCTTGAATCGTTTTTTTAATTTACAAACAGATTGAAAAATTCAGGGAAAACCTGAAAGCAAGCAACAAACAAAACTTTCTCCTAAAAAAAATTCATATACATTACGTGTGACAGAACTAGCTGTGGTTTATTTTATTGCTGTCCTTGTCTTCTCCTTTTTTTCTCGATCTTTCCTCTTTCCTTATCGTATGACCAGTCGATTCACTCTCTATCTCGCTCTTACAACCAAATCGTGGAATTGTTTCTTTCATTATAGATATTGTCATTCCGTCTTTTTTTTTGCGCCTTAATTAATGCCAACGCTTTTCTTATGAGTATAACAAAAAGAAAGTGAATCACACTTGAATCACATTGATTGATGACTTATTGGATATCTAGATTTCGTCATAAATTTTCTGATTAATGGATAGTTTTCCCATTTTGTAATACACTCACTCGCGAGTAGTATTATTTCATTATTTTCAAGTGAAATATAAATCAATGGTTTATCCACTCATGTGTGAAGTAACTACTCGACTAAAAACACTTTTTGAATTAAACAATCAATACTCTTCTTGATAAAATTAAAAACATGTTATGAATTATTTTATGCGGTATACATCAGAGTTTTTCATTTCTTTGTGTTTTTTTTTCACATAATAAACTTGCTTCATTTGGTTTCCGGTCTAAATTAGTGACCCGTGTCTAGCTAATATGGCGCTTTGATACCCACAAGTTCGAAGTTCATTCACTAAAAACTGTTTGTAGATATGCATTCATTCATAACCCGATAATGTATTATTATCACATGATATGAGAATTAGAATCTGTTATGTTTATAAACGTGTATGGAATTATTGATAAAGATTATGAAGTTGTTGTTTTCAACTGCATAGTGTTGTAACTTTATTTAGGTGTAATACAATCCGTATTTCGTTTGTTCTTGCATCACTTAACACTTAAAAAAAAAGGAAAATTGAGTCGACTTTTAGAAATTAAGTTTGATATCTTTTTAGTAAAATAGTATATTCTGGATGATTTAGTTCAGGTGATTGCCATGGCCAAATTTATTTTTTGTGCCATGGAGCATTATCGTTCTGCAAGATAAAAATTTCTTTTCCAATTAAATCGTGCAAGCATTGATTCTGATTATTGAAGTGAATTCGTCGCTAAGCAACCCACCCCCTCCATCATTCTTGAACCCCCATCGCAAACTTTAACATTTTTGCCCTTGGTAAGCAATGACTTCTTTTGTTTTTTATATCTTCCAAGTCCATATGAGGGTTTTTCGGAAAGGAGTTTCTGGAAACATAGGAAAAGGTGGTGACTCTCACTTAGTCCTACATCTACAGGGGTTTAAATCTGACAGCCGTGTTGGTCAGAATTTGGGAAAACGGAACAGCATGCAAGTGGACGTTTTTACTGTCGCGGTTGCCGATTCAGTTCGTGGCAGATTTATTGTAAACAGTATTTACTGAGTTGCTTGTAATATTGCATCCTCGGGGGTACTACATTACTGAAAGTATCAATTAATGACAATTACGGCGTTCTAGTAAATCAGTTGAGCGTTTTAGAAACAAGAAACTGTTAGTTTCTGGTTTCACTTGGAATACCCAAGCACCCTGTGCCCTATAAAGGAGCTAACTTTGATCCTAATTTTGTTGAGCCACCCTGTATACAGAATATGTTGATTAGTCGATGTGCCTACACGTACGGCGGCGGTTAAATCAGAGAAAAACTGCCCTTTTTTGACAAAAATAAATTTTCTGCAAGCACTCCTGAAATATCCTGAAAAAATTGTCTTTTTCGAATTTTTTTCTAATCGAATATAATACGATACGCTGACCTGTTTTATTAAATACAATTTCCACAAATCGTATTTTGAAGCATATCTCCAGAGAAAAAGCTGCACAGCCATGGAAGTGCACGTTTCACCGAATTAAAGACGACTTGATTAATTGTAGATCATTTCTTAAACCGAAGAGGACTCGTCCCAAGTTAATGAAGACTCTTTAGTATCTGGTTCTGCAAATTGTTGTTGACAACCCGTGTACGTGGGATGAAAGCTGCTGTTTTGGTGTCCTCAAATCTACAACTCATGCTGTTTTGAAGAAGCAGAAATTTCACCCCTATCGAAAATATTTAATTCGAAGGATTTATGAAGGGGATGGGTATAGATGAAAATAATTTGTCATGTTTTTCTTAACGATGTATCATTTTCAAAAGCATATAATAATTGAACAACGATTCATTTAAGTCGACCACAGAAGTGCTTGAAATCAATGCAAAGGGCATATTTTGTGTAACTTTCGACGAGATCGTCCCCAGAAAAATCATGAAGGTGAGAAATTTTTTTTATAGGATAGGATTGAAGTAGATTTTCTAATTTGCTTAATGGATGCAGAATTTACTGGAGCTCCTCCTAATAGGTGTTAGTCGTGAAATTGCGTTTCTGGTATTTTGTTTGTGTTTGTGGAACAACCTGAACCCTACGAACGAGTGTGTATCAAAGCCGATTGCGGAAGAAGTGGTCGGCAAAAGTAAACGTTTACACGTTACTCCATCCAATTAGCTAAATTAGCGTCAGTAAAAGAGGCAGGCACATGGTCATCCGCGGTGCAGTGGCATTGACCGAAGGGCCGCACAAGAGCATCGCACCCTCTGTGCTTGCGCGCCGCGCCGCTTTGTAAATAATCGCGCGAGAGGGCGTCAGCCCTGCCCTTGAACCCGGACACTATCGATTCCGTTTTCGAGAGGAAGATTCGCGGAAAGGAAAACTGTCGAAAAGGAAATTGAACCTCGGGGAGATGAACTCTTCGGGGCCTCGAAGCAGGCGAGAATTTCAGAGGAATGTGTGGGGCCGAGTTAGGTTGAGATTGGTCAGCCCGAGTTCTAGGAATTGGACCGGCCAAAGCAAAAGAAAAGCCGACAAGATACCGGCAACCATCAACTTTGTAGAGAGTAGGTCGTAAAGAATTTTAAATGCGAAAATGGCGCGGGTCCTCCACCTTAAGACGATCTTTTATTTATTTTCAAAGGGATGTTTGGATTTTTTACGTTTATTATCGTTAATTGGTGTTGGTACTTGAAAATAATTGATAATCACTTCAGTATTATCAGTTGAATCGGATTTTATCATCACAATCGAATTAGTGTATGAAGTTTTTTTTTGTAAATACTCGCACAAAACTGGTTTTCCATCTTTAATCCCTACTCCTGTTGAAGATTCTGTGTACGCACCTGAGAATTTCTCATTCGCCATTGGAAGCTCTACATTTTCAATTGCTTCCTGTCTAAAATACACATATATTTCTCTTTTGAATGTTGTTCTTAGGACGGCGACGATTTCTTTCGGATTAATGGCGTTTTTGCGAAGATTTCTGCAAAGCTTGTCTTTAGCTACAAAAGTACAAGGGAAAGGAAAAAAAAAACATACACAACAATGTAAAATATTCCAAAGAATATACAGTGTAACTGTATTTGACTGAATCTAACATCAAAAATAGTGAAAGGTGTGTTCTGAAAAGGGCAACTTTCGAGACTTGTTTTGTCGGAAATTTTTCCAAACTTTCTGAATTTTTCCGGAACCTTTTAAGAATTAGAATAACATTGTAGAATAATTTTCGGTAGAAATATCGCAAAAAAATATACAGTGTGATTGAAAAAAAAGCGGTGGTAGCAGCGATGTATTTTGTTCAAATTTTTCTGAATTCCCAATCGTTTCTCAAGATTAAACATTTTCATTGCAAAAAAGTACTGAAAACATATTTGTGCATGAAATAGAAAATATATACCTACAGGGTGATTCTAAAATAACTTTCTCTTGGGCGGTGAGTACAGATGTTGGCTGTGTTTTCCGTTCGTTTGGATTAGACCGTGCAGAAGTATTTTTTGGGTTTAAAATGAGTTAACCCTGATAGAATTAATTATTTCGTGGAACTAACCCTTGGTTTTTAAATTTTCATGTTCTTAAATATAAATTTCCAACATTAATCATTTATCTTATCCTATTTTTATTAAATGGGAGGCCTAAAAGAGGGTCCAATAAGTCTGTTAATTGCCATTGATAATGGATTTTAATTATTACTAAGAATACCGATGAATAAATAAAACAATGATATGGATTTAAGAAAAACAGAGTCGGGAGCTAGCTGAAACGATAATCTTTTTTTTTATCCTCTATGACCGATTTGTAAAACTTGTCTGGTGATTCGGAAGATCTACAAAAGTTTTTTTTATAGTTTACTCCCGATAAATGTATAATAATTTGAAATTTCGATACAACCCTCATTGTGGAAGCCGTTTCCTGTTTGTGTAGGAGGCTTAAATCTATTTACATCCCCCTAGGATTTTGATTTATCTGCGTAGGCGAAGTCACAAAGGTTAAGTTTAGGGTACTAGGGTATCGGTTTGTGTAGGTTCAAAAGCTACAAAATAATGCGAATTTGATGTGTTGGTGGTGATTGCAAAACAATTTGGTTTCATTGTTACAAAATGTCTTGAGCGATTAGAAAATTAAAGATAAGTGACGTCTGTTTCTCTTATATAAATAAAAAATTGTTTGGAATGGTAATGGTTTAAACAGAAGGCATAGAAAAGGAACTAGGGCTAAAGAAGAAAAATTTGTGTTCAGAAGCTTCTGTACTTCAGATTTTGTAGAGGTGGCCATATATACGCAACCGGCTGTGTTTTGGAGAGCACGTTAGTGCTCCGTTATCATATAAACATGTTTGGGATGTTTTCTCTCCCTTTTTTGTCGGTTAGGTTTGATATAAGCCCTAAGAATCCATAGAACCTGCGGATATGTTTCATCATGGAGGCTCAAGGGGCACTCTAAGCTGGTGCCCTCTACTCATATTTCCCTTGATTAATATAGGCCATTACTGGAGCCTGGAATTAAAAAGGGAAAATGAAAAGAACGGAACGGAAATTTGCAATTCTTCTGATTTATTTAGGTTTAGGATTGAATTTTTGTTAATTCTTCATAAACTAAGGGTTGGAAAATATAAAAATTCACTCGCAATCGCTCGTGTATAAATTCGGGGTATCTACTGCGGAGGAACTCTCATCAAAGATGGTACGAGAAACGTCTTCGGCGTGAAAATCTAATTAGTGGGAGTGCTAATGCAATTTATAGGAAGGTGCTGTGTATACGCGTAGCGCTACTGGACGCACTGAGAGTGCGTACATTGATCGGCCTTGTTGGCGGTGTCCCCCCCCTCGCTTTCCTCTTGGGCCCAAACGATTTACTTGCCGGCCGACGCCTTCTAGATTCTCAAGAACTCAACTTCTTGGAAGATGATGGTCTTTGGATATTTTTACTATTTTCCCCTGAGCCAATTTTTTCCATTCGCGAAAACGGGTTGTTTTGTTAGTTTTTTTTTTATTTGATAAGTTTTTAAGAATGAATGGTTCCTTTGTGACGCAGAGATAGTGTTCGTAGTGACATGTGGAAGAAATAGTCTTGTCACAAAACCAGTCGTTCAAATTCCAACAGTAACTTCCGGCGCGGACGAGTCCACTCCGGTGTGTGTCCGGGGCCCCCACTTTTCAGGCTCCTGCGCCATCGCACGACGCCGTGCGCTTCGCTTCCAGTCGATTCAGAAATGCGTATGGTATTGTTGCTGTTGTGTGTTTACGTTTTCGAAAAGGGCGCCAATTCGTCGTAATTACTTGTTTTTCCGCGAATTTTTCACGTACTCGCTCAACAATATTGAGAATACTACGGGGAGTGTTCCGAGACGACCGTTTAGCGATTTTCGGAGGTTTTTTTTGTGTCCAGACTGGTGGATTACTGTGTTGTTGATCGCTTTTCGTCATGGAGACGCTGCTGCTGTTGTTGTGGACGCATGGGAAAAATTCAAAGCTGCCGGAAGTCGGTCGGTTTGTCTGTCGGGCTGTGACACACGTGCACGCGACACATTACTCCGACAGGATACTGGCTCGCCGGAAGCCGTTTATTAAGCAAAGGCGAGGTAATGTCGAGTTCTTCGTTCGTTATCAGCTTTCAGGATGTGCGTATGACGTGCTCTCTCAAATGGTTTTATGTGGTTGATAACTGGGGACGCTGATAACAATTTGTGAATGAATGAAAGTTTTTAACGAATGTTGTTCCTCCGTGTTTTGTTAGATTTCTAGCCAGTGGCGGAGCAACAAAAGAAGAGAGGGGAAAAATTCATTAATGAATGTGATGACGTCAAAATATTTCAAAATTAAGGTTTTGTGGAATAGTTCGTTAGAACACGTACTCAGATTTTTTGTTTGGGGTTTAGGTGCCAGTTACGCGATGGCAAGAGCTTGTTTTTTCCATTGCTTTAATGAATGAGTCATACGAAAGAATTTTTTTTAATGGAAATTTTCGATTTGAGTTTTTCCCTGAAAGCGCGCCAAAAATTGAAATTTTTAATGGTTCAACGTAAATATAGTTTTTTTTCTTAAAATTGTAACGCGTACCTATATCCGTTATCCAGTAAAAAAAATAGTAAAAAAAATTGGTAAAAGAAAATTGGCGCGTTTCCAAAACCTGAAAAATTTTTAATGTGTAAAATGCGAATGTTTTTCTTAGTTAGGTCAGGTTTCTTGTTCTGCCGCCATTTTCCCAAAATTTTAATAATTTTTCAGAATTTGAACGTCCCGAGGAATTTGGAAGTGTGCTATTACTCATATAAATTATGAAAGTTTGTTCACATCATTAGATTTAATTTTTTATTTCAGAATATGAAGTTGTTTTGGAAAATATTTTAACTTGTAATTTGCCCCCCCCCCCAATCAATCTGAAAAAAATTAAAAATTATACTCTTTCCCAGCGATTAGGTAGTCCTAGTAAATGATTTTGTTTGGATAATTGTAAAATTTGGAACCGTTCCAAAATCATTCTCCATATTTTGAAAATCAATTTTTTTTTTACTTAAGTTAGGTCAGTTTTCTTCTTATGTCAACTTTAGGGGATTCAGATTTTATTTTATTTTTTTACACAGATTTCGGAGGTAGGTACTGTTTTTTTTATTATTTTGTGGAACGTCGACAGAAATCATTTTGTCCTTTTTAGGAACTAATGATTTTATAAGACTGAAGGTAAGCGTAAAATAACTCTTGGAATATTTCCCCTAAAATGTCTTCGAGGGGTGAGCTACGAAATACCTACGATGTAGTATTATTTACTAGTAATATTGCTTGTGCCAAAATTTATTTATTTATTACCTTAAAGTGTCTGGAGGAAATGATTTCAAAATAAATTTCCTTTTTTTTTGGGTGTTGTAACTTCGCTGAAAAATATTTCAGGATAGATTTTTTTCTTTTACTTAACCATGTAAGGATGCAAGTTTTTTTGTAGAGATGATTTGTGAAATGTTTTGCAACGTTACAAACGAACAGGTCATTTTAATGCGTAGTCCCATAAAAAAATTACCATGTCACGTTGATTGAAGTACTACATTAAAGGGGGTTTTCTCACAGTTTATTCTAAGTAAGTCCACAAGGAAGGTTAAAAATTTTTACGCTTCATGCACTTGGACCCGTTAGAATGCAAAGTCGTCGGATGGCTTGGGTTTGTTCGCATGAAAGCGCTTTCGTCATTCCCATTATGTTTTATGTTTCAGCTTGTACGATATACCTTTATTATAATTTCAATTTAATTAAGTTTTAAAGATCGTCATTAATTGTTTATGCATTTCTTCTACGTTGTCATTTTGTTTAAAAATGGTCGGTACGTGGGTATACACCAGATTGTTGTGGTTAGTTACAGGTAATAGAAAAATTTGTGTGATAGGTCGAAAAATGGAAGTAAGTGAAATTAGCTACAACAAAAGGAAATAAAAGATTGGCGATTCACCCCCCCCCCCCTTTTTTTCTACAGGTAATCATAAACTCCTGGAATAAAATATGTAAGAAGAAACGAGACGGTTCTTTTAGTACAAAATTTTGATTTTTATTAAATCGTGGGAGAAAAACGCGAAGAAAATAAAAAAAAAAGTACGAATAATAATCGCGAAAATTTTCTACATAAACAATAAAAACGAATAAAAAAATATTATCAGGAACTATTATTCATTCACCTACCTGCAAACAAGTTCATAATAGGTAATTGAAACTTCGTAGTATAAAAAATGTGTAATCACTCTTTGTTGCTGCGTATCCCACATTTAATTGTTTTATTGATTATTTTTTTATGATGTCGAATATTGACATTTGTAGCACACGTGGAATAAATAATATATCATGACGACCTTTATAAAAATCACTTTCTTGCACAGCAGGATTATTTTTATTTTATTGCAGCTATTTAAGTTTAGGGCGGATCTCATTGTCGATGTCTATAAGTAAAGGTAAATAAAATTAAATTGCAACTTGGAAATATCAAGCTGGAAACCGTAATGTAAGGGTTCGAATCTCCCACATATTTATACCTACTCGAGTTTTTTTAAAAAGTAGCGTGCAGATTTTGCCATTTTAGGAAGGAAAATAGCCCCAATCGACAAAATTTTTAGAAACTACAAAAGACATTTTCTTACACTTGGAAATGCAGAGATCAAAAAGCACCCCATCCCTTTATTTAATTAGATTTAATTTAAAATTAGAAAAATAAATAATTGCAACCATCTTATAACAAATTGCATTTTTTCTTCCAATATGACATTCCCCTCCATTCCAAAACATTGTTGATCAAGGTAAATCAATAAATACCCCCCCCCCCCTAAACAGTACGACAGTACTTGATATCATACGTAAAAAAACTTGTTCCCTTAGTAAATAATTCCAAACATTTTTGTAACGAATAATGAATTTTGCCCCCCCCCCCCCCCAATAAATAGTTGAGCATCGCATCGCAAAAAATCCTCTGGTATTTAGACAACAAAATAGTTTTAGTTTTAGAACGCCTTCAAACAAGTTTTGTAATAAATTAATCGATTGGCAAACACTACCCCCAAAACAATACCCCCCCCCCCTCCCTCAAACCATAAAGAGCATTGGGAATTGTACTGTAATTTGCGAAAAGTTTTTAATAAGTGCCCACGTTTTCTCCCAAGTTGAGAGGAATTAAAATTACAACCTCCGAAACAATATTGCAGCCCCCCCTCCCCCCCAATTGACTATATCATCCCTCACGGCAAAGACTTACGTACAACTGCTTGCTTCACTTGTTTATCTGTGGCGTTATGCTTATGATCCTGAAAATCTGGAGCGAATTTTCAGGTGCCCAAATTTCGAAATCTTCTTATACAGAGGATGAAATTTTTGAGCCACTTTACCATATTTTTTGTATTCTTAAGATGAGAGGTACGTCTGCCTGTTGGCTCGGTTGATGTTCGCATTTTCCAGGGAAATATTTTGTTATAGGTGTTCAGGGTTTCTCGCAGAGACCGCAAAGTAGCAAACATTTTTTAATATCGTCTTATATAATTAACTCTAGGAAAGCCTTTGGTAATTTTCTTTCATAACGCATTTAACACTTCGATGGTGTGGTTGATTAAAGGCGAAGTATGACGATGACGACATACTCAACAGCCTACAGTGATGACGCGCTCCATTCATACATAGAGATCTGCCTGTTACTCACTGTTCGCATTCCATTCTATGTCGTGTCACTTCCTGTTTGACACAGCCTATGATCATTTGAGGTTGACTGTGAATTACATGCTGCGATGACCTCTTTTTACAGTTTCAAACTAATTATAGCGGACCAGGCTTTTTTTCTTACACTAACATGATGCCGTTCATCCCAAGGAATTTAGAAAAAGTGCGAATTATAGGTTTTAGATATGGGGAACGGTGTTTAGGCTTAAGAGAATTATTTGAATGTTTTTGGGACTTGAACTTCGTTTTGGATTAATATTAATTAGCACGAGATAAAATATAAATTTCTGGTTTTTAACTTTTGCAAATTTATTTAGAGTAAGAAAGGTTCTAAACGCAAATAGCGGTAAACAGCCTTGGCTTACGCATTCACTTAGCATTTCATTCACGGTCACGATTACGCCATTATAAAATATTTTATTAGGATAGAAAATTTGTTTGGAGCCTTTTTTTTCGACTATGAAAAACAAACGGCTTAGTAGTCGTTGGTTGTGGGAAATCCGGTTGACTTATTATTCCTAAATGTGTAACGATTTCCTAGAATACTTTATTTAACTGATTAATAAAATTGCCCATATTCTAGCACGTGGCTTTCCATAATAGTATGACGAATGGTGAAAAATTGCGGAAGAATTACTTATTACCAGTTTTGCATGTTCAGGAATGTTTCTGGATTTTAATGAATTTTAATGTTGTTTTTGTTTGGTTTTAAATTTTTCTTGTATGAGCTTACAGTTTTCCATTTTAACACAAGTAATTGTTGTTTAGTTCCTAAGAATAAAGTAAGTAACATTCTAAGATCATGCGATAAAATGGTTGTGGATTCTTGAAATGTTGCTAACAAATGAACGGTAAAATGTTCTTGGAATTCAGGATGTAGTTGGTTTTAAGAAATGATTGTAAATTCCTTGTGCATTTCATTCGAGACTTGCGACTGTAGTAACGTTTCTTCGTTTTCATTCTTCACAGTGAAATGTTTAAAGAAATCCAGAAGATTACCTCCCACCCTCTTGTTTAAGAGCTTTAAAACAATTGTCCTTTTCACGATACCTGGATGGACAATATTAATCCTGAATTATCCTCGTTTTACAAATTTCCCCAACTTTGAATTAAATGGAAACAGAATACCTACCTCGACTTATCCCAGATTATCTTTGATGAGTACCGAAAATTATTCTAAAATTGTCTGAAGAAGTGTCTCAGATCAACAACTCGTCCTTCCTCAACTTGGCCTCCCATGATTTTGGTATAATCCCAGATTGAGGATACCTCACTTATCTCTGATCGTGGGCTTTTGATTTCTTTGGATCATACTACCTTAGATAAACCGGAATTGTCTCGGATAACCCCAGTTTGTCGCTCCTTATTATCCCCTCTCTCGGATTGTCTGTGATTACCCTCGACTTTAGGGGTAATTCTCTTTATATCAAAAGGTTTCATGATAAAATGCAAAATCTGATAATCTACAAAAGAATCCTAAAAATACGTGAGACTTTTTCAAGTTTCCTGTGAACTACGGAAATGACTTGCATATTTTCTACCTCAAAAAAAAGATCAATCTTATAAAAATAAACTCGTGGCATATTTTATTACTTAAATTAATCTTTCTGCAATCACCGGAAGGAAGTCATCCGCGAGGTCGTTTCTGTTTAACATCCTATCTGTTTTGCTTCATTCCTTATTAAATCCGGAAACAAAGTTCAAAACGTTTTATAGCGACATACAACATACCCACATCCTGATTAATGATCTAAGGTTATGGTTTGTGTTTACAACAATAGATGTTTTTTGTTGCTATCGTAATCGTGGTTTAGATACTAATTACCAGTTCGAACTTCTTGTTAATCCTTGGAATTATTTTATACCTATTTGGTTATCTTCAAATTTTTTTTGTTAAAAGGAGTGGGATTTTCTAGTGGCTATTAAATAATTATCATTTCCGTTCTTCTTTCACGATCATTTAGAATTTTTTTATAGCCTTGCACAACAATAAGAAGAACATTCCATAACCGAGATTTGTTCTACTTTTGTTGCGGATTTTCTTCAAAGACGTTCGCCGTGACAGTTTCTTCTAATCAGCCGGATCTGCTAAAGAGTTTAGAAACAAAAAGTCGTTTATGATTAGGAACTGATCAAACAGTTTGATTTAGGGAGATACCGCCGTCTGCAGGAATGCTTGAACGAAGGCACGCGCGACAGGTGGAACCGCGGGTCAATGCTCCGGATTGTTCCGGGAATGTCTGCATAACTGCTACTCGACTCCGGATCGTCCGCAGCATCAGTTGTCTTTAAAGTGATAACACTTCAAGATTCCATCACCACATTCCAACTGCATGTGGAACGTTCCTCGAGAACGGACCCTGTTCTTGTTAGGCCAACTGAGCGGTTTCATCCAATTATAAGATCCGAAACCAATGAGGACTCTACGTACCTCTACCAGTCAAACACTGGTATTGGTTCAGGTTTCTTCTACGTGATTTTAAAATGACGGATTTAAAAGCAAGTGGTACTTTCCTCATTTGATTGGAAATTTTCCGATAACTGTCGCATTTAATTGATTGTTATAGAAAATTTGAAAATAAAACTTCGTTATGGAGACTGTTTGTTGTCAGATGGTGCAAATTCACACACGGTGCTCTTCACTAAGTGGTGTTTTAGTCATCGACAACCGGATAATGAACATTAATTACTAAACGTCATTACCCCGGTTTAATGCCCGTGTTAAGTTATAAGACCCGGAAGCAATTCAAACTACTACAAGAAAATGACACTTTATTTTTCCACAATTATAAGCAATTTGGTTTTTGATCTCGCAGGGATACATCGATTATTATCGGTAATACTCGAGATTGTCTCGAAGCAGCCCTTAGTTTTCCCAAATTAGGAAAAATCATTGATTTCCTTACCTTACCCTACACTGTCTCATATTAACCCTGATTACTGATCGGTATTGTCTTCGGTATCCAAAGCGAAAGCCCTACACGGCCATACTTGATCCTTAACCATCTCAAGAATGTCTCGAGGTTACTTTCGTCACTGATGACTTCACGTCAATTCTGATTGTCTCGATCAACCCTGTTTGATTTAACATCTCCATGATTGTCATAATTTATCGTTAATTTGAATTTCCGATTTAACTTTGTCTCGGCCTACTGTGATTATTTCAAGAGCGCCGCCCTGATTGACTTAAAGGTACCACCGTTGATTACCTTTTTTTCCAGGTTACCCCTGATTGCTTTGCTACAAATCGATTGTGATTGCTCCCGGTCGAGCTTGATTAGTTAAACTTGCATTAAAGAATCTTGTTTGCTTGGTCCAGAGATTGTCTTTCGGTTGCTCTTGATTACCTCAGATTGTCTTTGGGTATTCTTGATTACCCCAAGTTAGCTCCGATTGCTTCAGATTTTTTTTGTAGTTACCCCAGCTGGCCCAATTGTCGACAATTATCCTTGATTACCCTAAAATTGTCCCAGGTTACCTTAAATTGTCGGGAAATAGCAATCGGGTTCTAGATATAGAAACCCACCCCCATTACAAACGGTTTCCGGTGAAAATCTCGAATCAAAAATCTCGAATCAAAAAACTCGAAAGCAAAAATCTCGAAAACCAAAATCTCGAAAAGCAAAAATCTCGAACGGCAAAAATCTCGAAAATCAAAACCTCGAAAGTAAAAATCTCGAATAGCAAAAATCTCGAATGACAAAAATCTCGAAATGTGCAAACACTAACAGTAATAATAATTATAATAATAATTTTATTAACTTTTATTTTCAAAATAATATAACTTAAAAAATACAGAAATTTTATACATTCAAGCTTAAGTTATGGGCGATTCCCCTTAAATAATCTACGGCCGTAGTCTCAGCATATCTTGCAACGCAATTTTCAAGCCTGGTTGTAACATCCCTGTAAATTTTCTTCCCGACATGTACATCTCGGCCCTGAATATATTGTTCGATTGTAGTCTCATTTAGCTGTTGTTCCTTCTTTAAACAGTCAATCAGCTTCCATATATTTGGATGTTTTGCTGAAACTAATTCGTTAAAACGCCTATGCCACCCTTCAACACAATTATTGGTTCGGGGCATATTTCCTTGTACGGCACGATAGCAGTTCCATAGATCATGCTGAAAAGTTGGACGCCTACGACCACCACGCCTTTGAAGCCGCCCTACCCAAGTGTCTTCAAAATAATCGATAATATCTCGAAGATCATCAAGTTCTTGTATGTAGTAATCTGATTCTAACAACTGGTCGAATACTTCCGGGACTTCTGGAACAGGTACAAATGCCAATGCGGTCAGCATACGCACTTGTAGCGAAAATTCTGCATCAACTGCGTAGCGCGCAGCTTTTCCGCAGTTTTGTACTCTACGCCATAAACACTGGGACATGTGAAACAAACAGCCTAAAAATGTTGGAATTAGTTACATTTTTCATGTTTTTAAGTTTATTAACATACCTCTTATAGAAGAATCTGGAAATTCGGCTCTAAATGCATTAATTGCAGCCTGTTCAAAATCCATCATTATCGTTGCAGGATTTAAGGCCGGCTGTAGATTCTTGATTTCTCGCAACATCCGCGTATAAGTAGCTTCATTTTTATTTGGCAGTAGCACAAATATGGACGGAATGACGTTATTAAATTTTACCCCATGAATCGTATAGAGTTGATGGAATAACGCCGGGACGCATGAAAAGGTACCATCAACGTACCAGTGCGCACTCCTAAAATTATATTATATTTAATAACTTGTAACATGCTTGTTGTCTTATGGATAAACATTACCTGTTAAGTAGGTCCAGATTCTTTCGAGTGGAAAATACTAGTATCCTTTCGGGTACTGGCCCGCTATCGAATAAAAGAAATTGTTCATCTCGATTATTCACGGTTGTGGTGGCTACTTCTTGTGGAATGAGAAGTTCAATTAATGAATTTGGATTTGCCGGGTATCGATGGTGCACCTGTCTTTGACGTCGAATTGTGCGCTTCAAACCATTGATGTCAGGCAATTTTCCTTGTACGGCATTCGATACATCTCCCAATGCCTCAGCTACAATTACGTGAGGAACATGTTGTGTATTCATTGCAACTTCCTTCATTGCATTTACTGTACGTTTGGCGTCGATTGCAGCAACATCAGGGACGTGGTTATGTTCAAAAGTAGAACTTTTTATTTCGCCCCCAGCGGTGATTCTACGAGCCCGACATTTCCCCTGCTTTGACTGGGCACATTTCCAATAGGATCTCTCTTGGTGTATTTTGTCCAAAATGAACAGGTAACCATTTTCTACTAGTTGGTCTTTACCTAAAAAAAAGTGAAAAATATTTTATTTGCGAGAAAAATATGCCTAGATAATATTGTGAACAAAAATTAATATAATATTTTATAAAATTGTTCTAATGTTATTGCTTACCTTTCTGGCTCTTCAAGAACTGCAAAACCATATCGACTGTTGTGTAATCACTGTAGTACACGGTTGAAGAAATAAAATAAACTGAATTTTACTAAAACCAGGCACCCCTTTTATAGTTTGAAGTATATTAGTGTTATTACCAAGTAATTAATAACTATTTAATAACCCATAACGCAATTTGTAACTTAAAAAGTAAGGACTTATTAATCGGTAACTTTGGTAGGTAAGATTAAAATTGTTGTTCCAGCTCATTTTATTTTTCATATATTTTATTGCAATTACTCTGGAATGCATTCTACTCGTCTAAGTTATGTATCTTTCTATTTATCGTGTATAATGATAGTGCTCAGCTAATTGCATTTTTCGTAACAAACAATTATTTTGGAATTCATTTGAACCGTAAAGGTACATGAAGGTGAAAAGAACAAGTTTGTGAAACATGCGACAAAAACGTTTGTAATGAACACTCCAGTTCGAATATTGTGTGTAATAATTGTAACAAATAATTTTTGTATTTATTTATAATAATATCTACTGTCTTAAAACTAATAAATATATATTATCAAGGGCGGAAGGAATGTATACCATTATACTATCATTATTACTAGCACATTTCGAGATTTTTGTCATTCGAGATTTTTGCTATTCGAGATTTTTACTTTCGAGATTTTGATTTTCGAGATTTTTGCCGTTCGAGATTTTTGCTTTTCGAGATTTTTGTTTTCGAGATTTTTGCTTTCGAGATTTTTGATTCGAGATTTTTGATTCGAGATTTTCACCGGACAGCATTACAAACAAACCAAACAGAAAGCGAGTTATTAGAATTTTATTTTAAGTTAATTGAAAGGTTGGGGGATGATAATGGGGTGGGTTTGTTCAATTTTTTAAATTGTCATTTTTCGTATCTAATTTTATTTTTTTCTTTTTGCAGGTAAGTTGGAACCGTTTTCAATCCATTGTGTCGCCTCTTTGAGGATGGTAAGATTTTTTCTCCTTAATCGTTGAATTTTCCTGAATTTTCTTGTTATGGGCGAATTATTCTGTCCATTATTTTGATTGTTTGGTTAAACTAAATTACGGCCTTCGTACTTCCAATAATTAAATTTATCCCTAATATGAATCGATAATAATTTATTTTGAAGTAAAATTATATTATGGTAACCGATTCAGGTTCTTATAAAAATTAATTATGCAATTAATGGCGGTCAGGGTTTGAAAGAAAACTCGCATTACAAAGACCGAGATACTTTCATAGAAAATTAAATTTTAATTCATTCCGGGTAAATTCCTTTTTAAAGTTTTCCTGAAAGTTAGACAGAAAAAGGCTTAATGTCCTGAAATCATGATAGTACATAGGTATCTGCCGAGACGACTTTCAATCGATTTTAATATTCACAAACAAAACATGTTTTTGTCTGTCTGTTGTGATTGTAGATAACGAGATATTTTATTTGCTAAATTTAGAATTTATTATCCCCAAAAAAAAAGTATATTTTCGGATCAGATAAATCTTCCAAGATAGAAGTTACACAAAAAACGTCTCTTCTGGTAATTATTTAAATCTGTTAATATGACCTCGTGTTTTAAATAAATTCCAAAGTTTGCTACCTTGCACTCCTTCATATAAACATGCAACTTAAGAGATTTACGTCATCACCAATGATGAATAATCTTGAAATATTATTTTCCTTAGCACGAAGAACATCGAAAGGTAAGAAATAATTATTAAATAAATATACAGGACAATTTTTTTGCGTAAACGATAAGAAAAAAATGTATGACCCACTCTAGATTAAAGTGGTTTCTGTAATATAGGAATGGGGGTCGGGTGATGTTGGTGGCCAACGAATTGGTGATGCGAACGACTTTGATATTTATAGCGCAGCACATTACAGTTGTTGGGTATTAATTATCGAATTTTGAAAGATGAATGTGGTGTCGGTATCCTTTCTTTATAGAACGACACTTTTGAGGTTGTCCAATACCGTTATTAACCCGTGCATACCTGAACAAGCAAGCAGTTCTAAAGAAGTAACAAGCCTTCAGAGCGCAAATGTCTTGCATATTTCAAGAGTTACGTGTGACAATTATTGTGACTGTAACAAACCGAAACCGTATACCTTTGTGTTGTTGTTATTCCTGTTAGTTTATTGCATTCCTAGTATGCGGATGTATAATGTAATAGTCTTCGTTTTGACGAGCTTCACACTAGAATTTCTAGAATTCCAAGTTTCATTGCAGGTGTTCGCCTCAAACAACAGTTGAATTGGTATTCCGTCTTTATTTTAATGAACGGAACGCCGAAGAAGACTGACTATCCATATGCTAAAAGCTCATTTTGCTTAATAATAATAAAAGAGTGCACACAACCCGTTGGATCCCACGAAAGAGAATAATAGAAAGTTTTGCGGATTCTTGACGACAGGTGTTGGAATGAGGATTTATATTATATGGGAAGAATTTACAATTTGCAGCTTAGTTTACTAAAGAATAATGTTACTTTATACGATGTCTGTTAGTTACATCGTAAAGGAAAATTTATAGAGTTGGCTTTGGAAATACTGATTTTTTTTACCTCGAACTCATTCTTTCCATCGAATGCCCGATTTACCCATTCTGAACAATTTTTCTTATACAATTCATTGTAAATGATCGATACACTCAAAAATCCTTCCACCACGGTCTCCAATCATCAAGTTTTCACCCCCAAAAAAAATTTCCAATCAATTCAAGTTTCTTCTTGCGGGTCGGTTAAGACAAACTCGCTTGCATCCTTAAAAGGAGGACCCATTTACACCCAGGAATAGTCATTTATGTTCTTACAGCCCATTTGTGTGGGACAACCCTCCTTGGCGTTCTATAGACTATTTCACCCCCCAATAATTAATGAAATTAGTCCATTCAGAGCATCAAGCTCCAGACAAGTTATTAACAGCACAACGTTTGCGCCCTTTCTGGTCACCCCCACTGGAATCCCACAAAACCCATTTACGCCCCAAACAATTTGTTTCTACGAAACGCTGTTCCATTTCAGATTCTCAAAATAAGGAATCGTTGGAAGTAGGAAACCCAATCGTTTCGCACCAAAGAAAAATCTGTGGGGGTTTAAAAAAAACATGGTGGGGTCCGATTAAGTTCGAAATAATTCGGTTGTTTCAGACACGATGTTTTTAGGGACTAACCCTTCCTGATGCGCCCCAAAAGCTGTTTCAGTCTTAAAAGAACTTCCTTTGGGTTGTCTTTGAAACGGTTTGATTGCACCCTGAATAAACTCTTGCGCCCTAAACGACCCAGTTGCGACTTGAAGAAGAACCTGTGGTTGTGTCTCAAGGAACTTTTGATATGGTTGCGCCCCCCCTAAGATCCCCGTTGCGTCTCACGTGATTGCGCCCCAAAGAGCCCGGTTGCGTTAAGAAACGATCCCTATTTCTCGGTTACGCCCAAAGTGACGCAGTTATGCTCAAGAAATCTGGTTGCGTCAAGACACAATCCTGGTGCTCCCTAAACGTCCTGGTTGCTCTCCAAAAATCTCGGTTGCGCCCAAAGTGACGCGGCTTTGCTGACCTGATCAGAATCAATCCTGTTGCGTCCTAAATGTCTAGGTTGGTCCTGAGGACCCGCTTGCACTAGAACCGATTGTGTTCCTCCCTAAACCACCTGGAACCTGAAAAAAAGCGGTTGCGCCCAAAGTGACTCCGATGCGTCAGGTAGAATGCTCTTGCTCCCTAAATGTCCCCCCGTCCTTTTGGTCTTGCATTACCCTCCCTGAAGCTACACACCACCGCGTTGACGCCCATTAGGACCTGGAGCACTATCGTTACAATCTTGAAAAAAACATTTATGCCCTTTTAAGATGTTTTTTTATTAATTTTCACCGAACAGTTTGGCCATCTCCGAAAGCAACCCTTCAAATAATTTTATAGCTCTGATAATAATTATTTTTATTATTTAGTGGTTTTTAAAGAGTTGAGAATGTAATCCCGTATCGTTGGTCAATTTTTTTTATGTAATGATAAAAGGTGCAAATAGTAGTTCCTTTCCAGTGATACGCATTTTTGATCAGTTTAGGAAACGGTCCTCTTGTTCTTTTAAGCAAAATATACCCTCTCTTGGGTATTTCATAATTTCCTCCCAGTAATTACAGCATGTTCCCGTAATAAACCAAGTTCGCAAGTTCTGTATGTATGGCGTTGTGGTATGTTATGTTTATGTGTGTAGGCATGCTGGAGGTTGTTGACTGGCCGTGTTGTGATTCTGTCTGAAGCCCGCATTCCTACACCGGGTCACACATGCCACTGCTCTCTTCTCAAACCGTTCTACAATCCACAATATGCACATACCACCGTCTCCGTCGTGTTTGTGCGAGACGCTATATGCATGTTGACAAAGATCTGCAACCGCAACAATTTCTTCTGCATGTGCTACATATCGAATGCGCGAAATTGGACTCTGGAATTTCTGTGCTGTGCCAGATCATCTTGACCGGAAAGATCCGGGCCCTCGTGGGGATTTTTTAAACGCTGAAGAAGTAGACTCTTGAGAACTCGTTTTCCTAAATTCGATGGCATTGCTTAGAAAACAGCGTCAAAATGTCTGCAAATATAACGTTTGTGTTTGTTTACGTATTGACATGGGGCTAACTTGAAAAAAAAAAGTTCTTCAGAAATTTAACGCGGAGGTTTTAGTTTTAAGGGATGTTTTTTGAAATATTATATGATGCATGGTTGTGATTTTTTTTAAATGCACGTTCGCTTCCATACTTTTGTCGAAAAAAAAAAGCTTTCTAGTAGATTGATTTCCAGCTGCATCCCTATGTGGCAGTGGTTTCCAAACTGTTCCATTCTACGTAGCTGGAAGATTATTTGCAACCCCCACTTATCCTCCCGTTTATTCTTGATGGGTAAATGGTGAAAGTTGCGGGAACATTTTTTTATTGTTTCCTTTTTGTGCTTGTATATTTTTTTTTTGCTTGCCTCCTGTAATAAAATAAATCCTGCATCCGTTCTGATGGAAATTCAAAATGTGCAGCGTTTTAGTTTTGCCCCGGAAATTTGAAATACGCATTGACAATTGATTGATTAATTTCCAAACCATACACCTGTGCTTCAATTCTATATAGTAGCATTGTAGCAAGCTTTGGAAAGTAATGATTTCCTCCGTGCTCTAGGTACATCCCCGAAAAGTCAAAACTGAGGATTTTTCGGCTTCAGTTCCGATTCGAGTATAATTACGGGGGCTGTTCAATAAATTAATATTGTTGATGCAATTTTTTTTAAATCGTCCCTGTATAAAATAATAATTATTGTAACCATTAAGATTATTGCGATTCGAACCCAAAACAACGTAACTTTAATCTTATCAAAGCTATTGCATCACAATGACGCATTTTATAAGCTGGATTCCAAAGTTCGTCGATTGCAAAATAAATGCAACGATTTCCTGTTTGTTAACGTTTATTATTATTATTTTTTTTAAATAAACTCAGGTTCAAGTTTGCATTTTATTCGTTCAGATTAATAATGTTTCCGGTACCCGGCTTTGAAGTGCTGCTGGCGCCGTGAGTCCTATACATAAAGCTCGAATGTTTGTTACCTTTGTTCATGCACTCCCAACAACGTGGTTTTGTTTACAAACACACTACACCGATTAGATATAATTGTTATTGTACCTCTTTATTGAGGGCATAATTGCTCCTGGTATTGTGGCTTTGACCTTTATAGCGGTCAATTTTTATGTTACTTCAGGAGAGGGTTCGATGATTTGTGTTTTGAGTCATTTTTCTTTTTCTTAAAGAAAATCGTATCGTTTAGCTTGGAATTTTCGTGTAATTATCGCTTATAACTAATAGTTCGTAATAGACGCAGATTTATTAGAATAATGCCTTTTTTCGTTATAGCCGAAGGGTCACCCGTTTTAAAAATAGATCCCGTTTAAAAATCCCTAACTATAATATACAGAGCGGTTAGAAAAGTCACTTTGTTCATATAGAATTGGTTTTTGTAAAAAAAATGAACGGCGTATTATTTTCGAATTTTTAGGGGGGTGGGGGTAAGAAGAAAAAAATTTTCTGTTTGAACTCCCAAATTTTGTAATGTTCTCAATATACAATTTATTACAGTCTTTAACTAACACAACCCTTCATAATCATCCGTCTACCCGCCCCCCACCCCTAAATTCTTTCGGTCCACTTTCAAACCATGAAAGCCTACAAAGTTTTTCAGGAAGATGCAGAAGATTTTTTTGTAGTCCAATGTTTGCAAATGGTGGTAACGACTATACAAGGATTTGTGTGATGGAGCACTATCCTGGCGAAATGATTAATTACCTCTCAGTTTTGCTCTTTCTACCATCTATTTTTTTTAATTCCCGCGGAGCCATTTGGTGTGTTTTTATGTTTAAATTAAACTAGTCGTGATTTTTTCAGCGGATTAAAAAAGTAATATTTTTGCGGTGTGGAATGGACAGAATATAAAATTATCTTCCTGATAGTCTTCGCATCTTCGATATAGAATTTCCCAGTAGGTACCGTACTAATTTCATTTATCACCCTTGGCCACTGAAAAAAAATTATCATTGTTTGTTGAGGGAAAATTTTTGGGTGGTATATGCAATCCGTTTTATTTCTTGAGAAACCTCCGCTGGTGTCGCAAACTGTTACTCTATGGAGATGGTATTTTTTTTACCCCTTTTCAGTGTTTATACAAAATACGTATTACATTCTTATAAACAATTCCATTTCATCCTTGGAAATTATTTTAATCCTTCAAATGTTAAAGTCTGCAAAAATCATAAAATAAATGTAGTTGATGATCGGTTGGTTTTTCGTAGAAGTAAATCCGATCCATTATTTGTCAACATTTTTATTACAATGACGAACGGTTCAATGAATAAATAAAATAAAGAATGACGCAAATCTCTTTAAAAAAAAATTTGTTTTTTTTTTTTTCGATAAGCCTTAAAAAAGAACTAAAATTCCCAAACATCGTGTTTTTATTTCTCAATGTGATACAATTTTATTATGAAGCATCTGGAATTTGGAAAGAGAAGAAACATATTTTTTAATATTTAATACAGTCGCAGTTGGAGGACAGTTTGCGTAAACTAAAACAAAAGAAACGTGTATGAAATTTTTTTTTGGTATTGGTTCCTGCGGAATGATACATGGAAATGATTGGGGGTTTGTTTTACTACAAAATCGATTCAACAAGATGGTGTTACGTACCAATTGGGAAGCCCCTTGTTTTTTTTTTTTTTTTTTTTAGAACGTTTCCTGATTATCGCAGTCTTCTAAGTCGGTATTGTTTTGTAAAAAGCATTAAAAGAACTCCCAATTTTTTTTAACTTGTAATGAAGGATACACATAATCGAGCATTTCATGATTCAAAAAATATTTCCCTGTAATGATTGGTTTGTAGGTACACTGCACTTCACTCCACCATTTTACGATAAACCAGTCCGAAACAACATTCGCCATTTTCTCTACTTTTAATTTATTCCACATACGTAATATTAATAATGACCCTTTTTCGTGTCTCTCTTTTGCAATAGTTTTGTCTGTTTACGGAAATAGGTTGCTTTTGCACCTGGCTTTTGCCCGCCTCTCTCTCCACTTTCCACCCCTTCTATTATGTTTAGGTAATAAAGATCGTCCGCCATATGCACGATTCAAGGGATACCCGATACTACTTTGTTGCATTTTGTGTGTGTGAGGGGTGAGTGAGTTTGTTCGTAGCTATAATTGCTTAGACGAATTGCCTTGGGCGTTTTCGTTTAATTGAAGCTTGGAAACATTTCCGATTTTGGAATTACCTTTCGATATTGCCAATTTGGGTAGAATTTACTCATTAATCATGCGTAATCGGATTTTATTTTAAGGGAGGTATTTTTTTGCGCTTTCTTTATGATTTCTCTTAATTTATAAAAATATTCCGTCATTTAGGGAAATACGTGTGTGTGTGGATCAGATGAAGAAGAATGATAGATAATATTTTTTTGGATGTGTCTTGTGTTTTCGCTTTAAGAAGTCGGACAATGGAGCTGTATGATTTGGGACTTTTAGGGGTAAACAATCGCAATTTAACCCCTTTATGGCTAGGAGGATTATTATCCAGGACAAGATTTTGCCAGACAAGTTTTTGCCGTAGCATCTTCTTATCTTTCAGTACTTTGAGGTATTTTGTCGTGTTCATCAGCTTAGAGACGACAGAAAGGCGACTAACTCCTGTAGAGAGACAACCCCGTATTATTACAATACTTTATGGTTGATGGAATGAACATATTTTGGTGAGAATTCTTCTTTGGCTCCTTCCGAGTGTTGACGTCCATACGCTTTAAAAGCTTCAATTTGACGAATTGGGAGAAGATTGCTAGGAATAAATGAATCCTTATTTTTAGTTTTAGTTTTAAAACTTTACAAGAACTGCCAAGGACTTAACGCGAACTATAGAAAATTTACATTTCGTATGTTGCTTTTTAGTTTTTTTTTGTAAACTTCAAGATACCTTTTTTTTCTCTTTGCGAACAGCGCTGATAACGACCAAACGTAACTATCTTAAGTGCGTTATGAAAGTGCTTAAAAAATTATGATTGTTTTCAAATCAAAGCCTTTTTACGTTCTAAATGTGGGAACTTTGCATCTGATAATGCGAAACCTATACACGTACGTAGGTAATCAATTATAGTTGTGGGTGTATTGACGCTTGTAACAGGGGGTCGATAAATACCCCCATTTCACAGAGTGACGTATGTGTATTTCTAGCAACACCGCAGTTTAATGAAAAAAACTACTGCTCATTGTTTTGATGAAATTAAATCTTCTTTCCGTGATATCACGAATCCGTTATATCCGGGTTGTACTCAAATATTACTACCCGATTTATGCAAATTCTCTTCAAATGATTGCCAGTCTACACAGAATAACAATAATTATGTAAATCGTTTTTTACCAAAATTTTATGAAATATTAAAAATTCCCAATTAGAAGGAGGGGGGGGAGAATACTTAAAGAGTTTTATTTTTTGTTTGCTTCCTTATGGAGTAAACATGTAAAAGAGTGCGTTTTTCCAAGAACACATTTCAGGATGTTTCCAACTCGCCTG
Source organism: Hemicrepidius hirtus (assembly GCA_963082805.1). Classification (NCBI taxonomy): domain Eukaryota; kingdom Metazoa; phylum Arthropoda; class Insecta; order Coleoptera; family Elateridae; genus Hemicrepidius; species Hemicrepidius hirtus. The sequence continues at coordinate 29,485,702 of OY720165.1, forward strand.
AAACACCTTAACCTACGCCATTAGGAAATTCCGTGTTTCTCTTTCACCCCTAAATTTTAATTAATATTTGGAAGTAAGTTTGAAAATTACATTTCAGACTTAAATAAATTAAAAGTAATCAATATTTCGTAATTGTTCAGAAATGAGAAATAGGGGATATTTTTGTTTCCATCCTTTTCAGTTGGTATCTGTACAGGGCGGAATTGGGGAAGTGCGCGTATTAAAAATAGAAATTCTACAAACAATATATTTTTCAAAAAAGTAGATGCAAAATTTCATTAAATTTTCTAAGTAAAGGTTAGTAAAACGGCCCTTGGTGTCTTGGTTTTGTCTAAACGAAAAAAAAAAAAAAAAGTTGCGCTGAAAGTTCTTTGTTTGTCCTTGTCTTCTATATAGCTTCCAAGAGCGATGCAAAAGAGGAAATTACCAAGCATTTAAAAGGGAAGATTTTTAAACAAAAAAAAGAATATTTTCTGTTTTTTCTCCCGATAGTACGATTGATGCCTTTTGTTGCATTGGGCAATAAAAAATTGCTGTAAGAAGAAAATAGAGAGAGGAAAATTTATTTTTCTTGTTTATTTTTTGGATTTAGAGAATCTCGCAGTTTTCGTCACTTTTTCCCAAGTTTGCAAGTTAAGTTCCATATTTTTGACGTTTTTATTGCTAGCAACCCTATAAACGGCTTTCTTCTTTAGTTTTTTAATCGTAAGGGCAGTATAGCAAACCTAAAGGACTGTTGACATCTTCTAAGCAATGATTTATCCTCATTGTCGTCATAACAGCCGAATCTTAACAAAAATGCAGCTTCCTATGCATTTTCCTAAGTTTTGGCAAGGTTTCCTTCCTTATTTGTGTCCTGTAGGTACTGATATTAAATTGAAAATCGTGGAAAAACGTTAACTTTTCTAGAATTACCTACGTATTATGAGGAAACCATTTTTATCAAAATCAATGATTTTTTTGTAATATCCCGGGGTTCTCGTTTTCTTCGATCTTCCGGCTTCAGGAAAAAATCTTTTCAAAAAAACGTAAACTAATCGATTTATCGTTTAAAACCTTGAAACTTTTAAGAACCATTACCAAAACCAACAGATTTATATTTACTTTGCGTAAGCATAAGAGCTACAAAAAGATGTTTGCCTGAAATACCCCTCATACCTACTTTGGGGTACCCTTAAACAAAGAAACTTTGATTCCAAAAATATAACTTCTTTGGAAAGTTACTTTGGTAAATTTAAAGAATCTTTGACATAGAAGGAAAAGGGTGGTGAAAGTGAAATATTGTTTTTTTTTGTGAAGTAAATTTTCAGGAAATTATACAGAATTTGCGAATTCTAAGGTTTAGAGTTGCGAGAGTGAAGTGAAGCCTTTTACTATCACTCCGTGGTCAAATATTTCCAAGTCTTTGTGAAAATTTTGAAAAGTACTATATGTTTTTCAAGACATTTCTCTAACCAACCTTTGCTAAAATAGAATTTTATCGTTAAAAATTGATCAAATTGTGTTTCTTTTCCGATTTATTTCTAAATAATTGAAGACAAGGTTGTTTTTGCAAAAAAAGACATTTTCTAAAGGAATTTTCCAGGCTTTATAAGTTTTCTGAATTTCTTAGTCACTTGGAATAGTTCCAAACCTGTTTGTTGGCAAAAGTAAACGTTTGAGTGCAAATGGGGGTGAAGATACTTCTTCTGGTGCATCTGCTCGAACTTTTTTGTATTGCTTGCAAATTCTAGTAATATGTAAACTTTTAATTGTTTTTTCTTTAAACGCTTTTGTCCACAATCAAATCAAGATTGTTCTTAATATGAATATTCATTAAATTAACTAATATTTCAACCCCTATTTATAGGGTAATAAATTCATGTCCGACAGGGGTTCTAAAATCGGGGTTCCGAGCACCTGGCCAGTTCAGGGGGCACCCTTGCGCATGTCATACCCACAAAACTAAAATCCACCCGTCTACAATAATAAAATGCGTTGTTTTGACGAAAAACTACGCGTTTGCAAAATTAATTGCGACGCAAAATCGGGTCTCCTTGGAGGCCCGCGGCCGGCCATCTTAGGCTCCTTCCGCGGGGCGGAGACTTCGCGACCAATGACTGTTCCCCGCGAACTTGTTTAACTTGAACCGCAGTTTGCCGACATTACAAATCGCGGGTTTAATTCCCGACCATTGCGAATAATTGTACCCTTTTTGTACCTTTTTTTTTTTTGGTTTTTTGCAAATTATTGATTTTTTTGCCGGTTTCGCAAAGAATTTGCAAATTGATTCAGTTTTAAACGGTTTCAGGGGTTAATAATTTTAGTTAGGTAGGTATAGGTAATTGGGGTGGGTTGGTTAGGATGTCTGATGGTTGAATGTTTGTTCGTTATTACCGAGGTTTGTTTTTCGTGGTTATAGCAAACTAATATTCGCATCCCCTCTTTGGATTTAAAATATTTTTGATGAGATGTTTGAAAATAAAAACAACTTTAGGGGTAAAAAAATTATACGGTTAAGGGTTTTGGACATGGTAGAACAAATTTTTTGTGGAATTAAAAGGAATAGCACGGATGACTAGAAAAATTGTTTTTTGCGTCCCACGTTTTTGATTCCTTCATTTTTTCGAACAATAATAATAATATGTAAGGTGGAAAACTACCAGCAGTAGGTATTTAATTTTTAAAAATTTAAGCTACCACTTTATTTTCATTTCCAAGGCAAGTTTTTAAAGAAATTTCCATGAAACCTTGAAAATTGCGGTTTCAAGTGACCTGATATTCTTCAAACTTTTACGAAATGTTAGTGGTAGGAAAGTATTCTTTTATTATTTACCATGGACGAGAATTTTAGAATGCATACAAATCCGGTCTCTAAGTTATCACCAGTACCACATTTTCTGTTAGAAATGTGACACGATATTCCTATTTGTGCGTTTAAGTTAGGAAAAGGTGTAGCAGATGGCTATAATAGGTTATTGTAGTAGAAAGTAATAATGCATGTTTCGAATAGTTTTGATTCCAACAACCCCTATTTTTATCCAGAAGAAGTTAATGGAACCCCTTTTCCTCATTCGGAAAAGACGATGTCTTAAAGTTTTTCTTCCATTTATTTCTTGATGCATGATAAAAGCTGCCAAATAATTTTTTCAGCAAGACGATGTAACAACACGCAATTTTGTGTGGGTCGTATGTAATTCAGAGAAAAATTCTGATCAAACTGTGTAAATATTTCATAGTTAACCCTCTCTGAATTTAACCCTCTCTGAATTTAATTTTTTTCCGATTGATTCCATGGTTTATTTTAATAATAGACGGTTTCAAAATTACTTTTGAATAACCCTGTATATTTCGAATACATAATGGAATTTGTAGCCACAAAAATGTGACAGTTTAGAATCCGGTTCATAATGAAATTCCATCCTCAGTTCCTTCTCCTTCAAAACTAACCACAAGTTTGTATAAAATTTCCTAAATTCGTCATCGCAAACTCCTGGTAGTAAGTAAATCCATGATGGTATGGTAGGGATTTTATGGATTTGGCGGGAAAATAGCGCATGCGCAGGTACTGTTTCCGGGTACGCGTGATTCTAGAAAATTTCCCGCCAATTTGCCGCCACGAGGACGCGACCGTTGCGGGTGTGGTAGATTTGTTGCCCACGTGGTCATCATTCTTTGCCCCGGAAACCGCCGAATTCCACAACTATTTCTCGCTTTTTTTTTTATTGATAACGCAATCTTTAAACGGACGTGCGTATGCTGTGGATTTTTACCTGGAAACAAGGTTGAACTTGAATTAAGTATTTACTTTAAGGTTCTTATCCTTTTTGAGATAAATTGTTTAAATCTTCAACAGGTGGGAAATAAGATACGTAGCCCCCCATTCATGATAGAAATTATCGAGTCTTGTATCACTTCAAAAAATTAAATTTTTCAAAAGCATTTCAGCCACTTTCGTGTTTTATTACAAACAAAAAGTTTGAATCCTCAAGCTCCCACGTATATTTGCGCTCCAAAGTACCCATTTGTAGCTTTAGTAACCCATTAACTTGCTGAAGCCTAAAAAATAGGAGCAAGTACTTTTTAAACCCTGTTTGGGGGTTGCACAACCCTGCCGAGTTGCAAATTCCCTTTTGGATTTCAAAACAACCTGTTGATCTTCAGTGAACTTCGTTTTTTGCTTCATACAAGTCGATTCGAGTTTGTGCTTCGCTCGCCATTAACTCCCAAAGAGCTCAAAACAACCCAATTTGAATACATGTGACATTTCCACCCCAAACATTTTGTTAGAATCCGAAACAAGTTCGTTTTAGCGTCTCGGAATCTTCATAACCCTTTCTTACCTTCGACAACCCGTTCGTGGCTCTTGCAACCCGTTTGTGCGCCACACAATCCATCGATACCATACAGACGGACCTCGTTCGCTACTACCACCGGCGATTGTATCCCAAACAATATATTTTACTACGGACCCGTACATCCCCCCATTGGAATCCGTGACAATTTCATATTCTCTTACCAACACACTCTTATCCGATACAACCCTTGCATGCCCTACAGCATTCTTACGACCTACTTTCCAAAAATGCAATTGTTTTGCAATCATCGCTGCGTTCCTACCCAGAGCCCTTCGTCTCCCCATTTGATTCCCTGACAATCGAATCCCCACATAACTAATCCAATTGTACCTCGTACTAACCCGTGTATAGCTCTACTATTTACCCCTAAAACAACTTTAGAGCTTCTACATCTACTATAACGCCACACACAACCCATTTTCACTTCAATCAGTCCATTGACAACCCCCCAAATCACCTTTTTGTCCCCGTAGTTACCCTTTCGAGCAGGTACTATGTAACTGGGCGATAAACCTCAATTTTTTGTTTCCAGATTTTGTTTGGATATACAAGCAAGCACTACGTGACCTTTTCACCTTACAAAGCCGATGATTCAAGGATTTATTCCATATTTACATAAACTTATGATTCATTTTATTAGAAAATAAGGAGAATTTAAAGAAATGTTATGGTTATGTCTTTTACTTGAATAAACAATGTTTTTTGCACGAGTGTTATGCACTAGTTTCAAAATAATTTCTTGTTTCAGGCAAATGGTACCGAGGGTGCTCCTGGAACTATTCAGGACCGGACCAGTGGAGCAGTTCGCCACCGATCTTCCCCAAATCATGATTATCGTCGCCAAGTTGGCTGAGGAAGATGGTGAGTAGTAACTTTGTTTTTTTTGTAAAGATTGAATAAATGATGAATGGAGGGCTTAACTTTCCACATTGCAGTGCCAATACTTTTTTAATTTTTTAAATAAAAAGTTTAATTTTTTTAATGTTTGATAATCGCGTAGAGGTTATTTTTGTAGTAAAATTTAGGCACGTTTATACCGCAATACACAAACTGTGGGTAGACATAATTTTTGTAAATTTTATGACCTTGTTCGTTTTGTAAAAACGTGGAAAATCACACAATGTTAAAGATTCACGACGTGCTTATCTCTTCTTTTTTTTAGTACCCCACAAAAAACACATTGAGATCTACTCGTACTTGATACCGATTTGCCCAATTTTTGTGCATTTGAGCTTAATGTGTTTTTTTTCTAAACGCTTACTCAAAATAATTTAATAAAAAGTCTTTTATGAACATTTATTTCCCCTTTTAATAATAACGCATGTAATTAGAGAATTATTTTTGTGTACAGGAGGTAAGTGATTTTTTTAATTGATATGCCCTTAAAAAAATATCAGTGACGGCTAGTGGCAAATATTAGTTCTGATTTAACAAGCCTTTACTATTTTACCGCCAACTGTTCTTGATAACCAAGTATGGAAAATCTTAATACAGCTCCACCAAGCTTACAAATGCCCAGGAAAGTATGTCAACGAAATTTTAAAAGACAAAGCGCGACAATACGTCAACCAATAGCAAACAATCCTACTCAAAAGTACATTCACTGAAAAAATTCAACTGACGTTTGACGTTTTAATAATTTCAGTGTTTTTTCAAATTGTTTTGATCTGTTTAATATGAATGTTAAATCGAGGAAGATAAATTCATTTTGAAGCCAAAAATATTCTTGGAATGAAAAGTAGTATTTACAATTATTTAAATTTTGCCGCCTAAATGTTTTTATTTTGACTGTACTACTTTGAAAAACTATATCAGCGCCGGACACACCACGCCCTCTTTCGAGTTTGTGAGCTTGGCAGAGCTGTACGTCCATTTGTGTTTTCAAGAAAATTTGTACAGAAAAAAAATCGCCTGGAATTTTATAGCCGCACGTAATGTTACAAAATCATTTTGCTTTTGGGTATTATGTATCGTGTTCTTTTACGAATTGATGGAACAAATCGTAAACGAAAGGGGAATTAGACACGTAATTTTTAGTAATGATGGGAATTTTTTATTACCCGTGTTGGGAAATTTGTATTCATGATACGGAATCGATTATAATACTTCATGTCTTGTTGACATTCTATTTTACTCCTTTAGAATTATTTTCCTGGATTTTATTTTGAATTTTGGCAAGTTTAAATTTTACAAGAAATAATGTTTGGACTTGGAAGAGAAGGTCAACAAACAAATTTTTGTCTTGACGTCAAAAAAAAATAAAATAAAAAGAAACCAGCGGGATATCAAAACAACTGCAACCATATTCTTCTACCTGGACGTTTAGCTAAAAGATACTAAAATAAATTATTTTCTTATGGAAATCACATCCGTTTCAAACCTTTCGTGTATTTTGTACTTGTTGTTCTATAATTTAATAGAAAAGTAGTAGATAGGTACTATCAGGAATAGAAAGAAAAATGTGCTGTAGCTAGAAAATTCCTTAGGGTGTGATCAAGTACATCACTCTCGCGCTTCCAATTACTGTATCCCTTCACGCATCATCTCTCTCCCCTTGCCCGTGTTGCTCCCTGTTTTATTTTGCCCTTTTTGCAATCATACATTTGTAGGTGATCCTGGAAATAATTCGGGAATACGAAAATAAAACGTAGGTAAAACGTACCTAAAAAAATTCTTCTAGTGTTGCGGCTTAACACCGACGCCAACCTTTTAAAATTATGGTTTTCTCGATTAAAGGAAATTTTTTGTCGCATTTTTCCCCTAGGAGAGGAAATAATATAGGGATCAAGATTTCCTTAAATTAAAATCTTATGATGACTGCTGCTAAGGCTAGACACTGGCCCCAGCCCCCTTTCTCGGATTTTTCATCCTGGGTAATCTCTTTACAATTACTCTTCTTATGGGAAAATTTCATGCACGCAGCTTTTCTAGAAAAAAACCGAACTATAAATAGTTTCCCCGTCATTGTTTCCAAATATTCTTGTAACATTAGGGTTGGGTGCCAAACCCGTATCATTTCCAGAAGGAGTGCATTATATTTCTAGAAGCATCATCAACATGGGTTCACGTGCTCGCTTCTGTTCTTTGATTTATAATGTGAATGCCGGATGCTGCTGGGGGTAATGCAACATACTTGGGGTGTCTGGTCTATTTATACGTGCACCTAAAAATATATACCGGCGGGGGGTCTATCACGTGTACGTCACTTCCTGTCACCACCACCGGAAATCGCCCCATGAAAGGTACCAACTTTGTGAGCTTTCTGCCCCAAAATAGATGCACACGAATGTTTGTCCCCCTTTTTTTTTCTTTGCGAATTTATTGCGTTTTGGGATGGGAAATTCCCCTGTTCTCCTCGTGATCCTGGTTGTATTTACTTTGTCACAGTTTAAAATGTTGTAAGTAGGCGCCATCTAAATTTGTCTCCCGGATCAGAGGTGGTGGGTACGAGGGACGCATTGTGTCGCGGCATTCGGAGTCATTGAGTCATCTCCCATTTATATAGTGGCCTTATGTTAATTGTATCCAGAAATAGCGCATTCCTGATGGTCGTCCAGCTGCGTGCAATTTATATACCATACGCATATTCACACACACACGTCCAATTGCAATCTGGTTAGTCCTGGTTCGAATCTTACTAGGAAAAAATTATACTGTTCCTTTTGTTGTTTATAAACTCGGCTGCACACAGGTTTTTTTTTCTTCTCCATTGTTCTAGAATGACGCAAGTGTTGATAAATTTAAATTGCAATGCATTTCATAAAGCAAAACACCAATTTGGTTTGTACAGTCTTCTAGAGTGAAAACGAATGGTTTGGACCTCCGTTAAAAATTATGAAGGTCCAATTAAGGGGAAACTACTTTGGGGAAGATGGTAACCAAAATTCTCCCCAGAAGGGGATAACGACAGAGCCTGCAGTGGCCCAGTACGTATGTATTCACAAGTCCACTGGACTTTTGCCCCAGTGGACTTCTGAATACAGGGCTGCTGGGTTACTGTAGGCTCTGTCGCTATCCGCTTTTGTAATTTCCCCCTTGAATGACAAAAAATGAAGCATTGCATGATCATTATATTAATAAAAGGTAGGGCAAGGTTTGTGCTGAAATTCCTGTCTCAGGTATATCCCCCACCCCCTTCCCCTCCCATAAAAGGAAGTTCAACCTTGGAAGACTATACCAGAAAATTTAAGACTTTTTTTTTATAAAATACCCACCCATAATGGAGCGTAGAAATTTTTTTACATCACTCTTTAATGGTAGTACTCCCCCCTCCCCCCTTTTTATAATGTGTTTTGTTCCTGCTCCCATTTTTATGTATCCCGAATGGTTTTGCTTAACTATCCGGTCTCTGACGATAAGGCTGGTCGGTGAACCGGGGGCGGTGTGGGTGCGGAGAGAAAGAGAGAAATCTCTCTCTTGCTATTGATCGTCGTGAGTTTTTGGTTCCAGGGGTTATACGTTACCCCTGAACTTGACACTCGTTATTTCTCGCTGCCATCATAACAAACAATATTAAACCGCTACGAGAGTAGAAGTTATCTGCGGTTATCAAATTAATCGTTTTCCGATATAATAATAGAGGAACATTTCACATGTGGATTAGGAAATGGGTAGGTAGGAAGGAATTTTGTACCTAGCACGGGGTGCGATTTAGATTGGTTACTCGTTTTGCTGGTTTTATTTAAAAAAAGAATCCCCCGGAGGTATCTCGAGGCAAAAGACCGATGCTAAGAAGATTAACGGCTGTTGCTTCTTTACATGCAAATTCTAAACCTTTTTTGTATGTTTTTTTAAGCAAGAATTTTGTTTCCGTTTCCTAATTTATCCTCGACACAATACCGAGTGAAATGGGGTTGCTAAATTTATTTTTTGAGATGCAAGTTGCGAGTGGTTGCGTTTTTCTGAATTATATTTTTGACTAGCTTCAAGTCGTTCTAATATTCTTGTAACATGGAGAATGAGGGGTGGGGGGAGGAAGATAAGACGAGGGTTAAATATATCTCTCAAATAATTGTCTTGAAAAAAATTACTTTAAGACATCGAGAATATTCTTTTCTCTGCCTCGAGCAATAAGCAAATTTTAGATTTTTTTCCTTAAAGATTTGAAGCATCAAAGGTTATAATAAATTAAATAAAGAAGGGGGGGGTTGAGAGGAAGGATGATACCCCCGAAGGCAGGAAGTGTAGAGAATTTTTTCCTATCCACAAAAAACGATTATTAGGTCGTTGTTTGGAATTTTTTTTTGTATTCGGGATGAATCGAGGTTTGTAGAAAAAACATATTTGGGGGGGGGTTAAATTATAATATTTCAGGAAAAAGTTAACCCTTGTTTTAATTATGTTTAAAAAAATTATTTAGCATGAACGGGTTTCTTTTGATTTTTTGATGGGTTAATAATTTGAGTGAAGGGGGTAAAAAATTTGCAGGAGGGGGGGTGAGAAAGGATGGATTGAAATTCCAAAATTCTGTTTTATCTTTGAAAAGTTAAGGGAAGAGAAGTGATTTTTTTTATCCCATGCTCTTTTCCCATCCAATTTTTCCGTGTTGAAAGTAAAAAAATAGGATATAATCAACTGCGTATAGTAAATAAAAACCGTCGCAAAAAGAAAAGGGAAAAGAATGCATATAAATGGAAAAGAAGACATTTATTTTAGACTTTTAGATTATTAACTCATCTGGAAAAGCATCGAAAGCGAAATATTTGTTTTGTTTGCTCCCAAGAGCCAGGGCGAGTAAAGAAGGTGTATTCGGAAGAAATGAAAGAAAATGCTTACGGGTGGCGCGAACTGACGCGCGGGCTATAACCCCCTCGAAACGTCTCTTAAAAAGGTAACGTTGATTTTGCACGCGATGCCAACTTGTTAATTCCATTGAAGATTGAAGCGACTGGGATTTAAACTTAACGCAAGACTCATTTAAATGCCCTTTTTTCAATTTGCACCTTTTTAATAACTTTCACCCCCTTTCCTCCTCCTACTTTTCTGTTCTTTTAATCTAGTTTGTTCTGTCCAAAACTTTTCTATTCATAAAGATATTGCAACAGTTGTGCTTGGAAATGAAAAAAAATAATATTTTCTGTAACTGTATGGGGAAGTTTGATCAAATTATAATTAGGACACCCCCCAACCCCCTTTAATAAACCCATAAAAATTAACAGAAATCCTAAACCACTTGCATCGAAATTACCATGTGCCGCTTTCCTCATAATTAAATAAATAAAAGTAAATAAAAGCTAATTTCGCCCCCCACCCCCACCCATTTCCGATTTGTCGGGCCTCCCCGTACGGCATACAAAATTTAATTAATTAATTAATTTTACTGGGTCTGCTTAAGGAAAGTGTGCCGAATTTCCGGGCATACATTTGCTTCCAAGCCCCCCCCCCATAGTTTGAATTTAAAAGGACATGTACGCAACGTTTTTTATTTTACAAGAATTTTGAAGGCAATGGTTGGGTTAATGCAAAGGGCAAAAGATTTTGAAACAGTTTCATCGTAAATTTCGCCCCCTTCCCTTACGTACGCCACTGTTAGTGGGGCGCTAGGTACATTGAATGAATAATAATACGCGCGGAACCCCTTCCCCTACAGAAACGTAACAAATTAAAAATAATTAGTAAGGGGGGGGGGTAAGAAAGAATTGTCTTTGATGTTGACAGACTGACACCTACGTGTCGATCAAATTCTAAAATTCCGTAACGATGGTTTGACGGCACCAGTCCAAGCCCCCCCGCTACTGGACCGTTCGACGGGTTCAGGAGAACGCGCCAGACGTTGGGCGGTGCTGCTGCGCGAAACTCAATGAAATTGCCCTGACGCGAGTACTACGCGCGGCCAACGATCTCGGATGCCCCCTGCCCCGCCTGGAACTGCAGCGCCGCGCCGCGGCAATGCCATCAACGACAGGTACGGCATGGCTTGCTAGTTTGCTCCGCAACGCTTGTTGTTTGTGTGCACGTTTTTCGTTAGAAAATGTGGGAAATTGGTCGCGTCTCTCTGAAAATCAACCCCGTTTGCGATACTGGCGATTAGAGGTAAGTCCTCAACTATAAACGAACCGATCGGTTTTGTACATAACGAGAAATCCGTTGGAACGTTTCCGGTTAACCTCAAGCCCAGTTCAGGCTTAAATCAAAATGGTGGTAAACCGCGTGCTTTTGCTAGCCGCTTTTTTTTTCGCTTTTCCCCACGCTTGTGACGTCAGTGTTTTGCGATATCGACAGTTTTTCAAAACCACCTGCAATATTTTTTCCTATTTTTTTTGTTTGATTATTCCCCCCCTCCCCCAACAATATTTTTATCTGATCAACTTTATCAGAATTGGATTTAAGATTTTTTTTAATGAAAATATTCCACGTTAGAAAAATTAGGAGAAACCCTTGAATGTTGAAATATTTTGCTTTAAATTTTTTAATAAGAAATCTTGAGTTAAAAAGTTACGGTCTTGTTGTGAAGTATTTACATTTCCCTTTACTTTTACAGAAACTATGGTGAGAAGTGACCTTCTGGAACAACTTCCTAATCTAGCAGCAACAGCGGTCGAATGTACCGGACGGGTTCCAGGACTAACATGCATTTTGAGCGACTACCTTTTACCCCTGGTGGTCAGAAACTTAGGCACCAGTGATAATCAAGTTCGAAAGACTGCACATTCAACTTTATTCGTTCTTATGGAAAAGGGGCTGGTTAATCGACAACAAGCCGAGATGCAAGTCTGCCCGACTGTTCTATCCTTGTCCAACATGGAGAGTATCATGGATTGCCATACAGGAGCTGTTACGGTAGGTGTCATTTGTTTTGTATTCAATTTTTAAGACACCAGTAAGCTATTTTAAGTTTTTTTTTTTGGTGTAAAAAAAGGTGTGTGAAGAAATATATTTTTTGATATTTAATTCTATAACAACAAACCACTTTCTATTGCTTAAGTAAGTGGGTGGAATTCACATGATATTACTTTCCAATTAGGCTGTGGGTGAAGTTTGTAGCCCGAAACATGCCTTGCAGCTCTTGAGATCCGTTTTAAAAATTATTCTTCACACACTTTTTTCTTTTTTAAAAATTTGTATTTATTGGATTCGTTGAAAAACAGTTGCTCCTTGAAAGACATGGGTAGTGAGATGTTAACCCCTTTTTTGTCTCACTACCTTGTCTTTCATGGAGAGGCTGTATGGAACAACAGTTGGAAGTACTTCTTTTATGGATTATTTGTTTCTGTTAAACGTGTTTGATGTATCAAAAAAATTGTAATTGTTTTGTAAAGTTATTAACTGCACTTCAAAGCTTCCAAATTTTAGAGTAATCACATACACAGGGTGATCCATCTAAACATTTTATTATTTTTAATTTTAAGTCCCACAAGGGGGGGGAACGTTAATTTTGCGAAGTTTCCCAAAAAATTATATGGTTTTTATATAGGGTGTTTGAATAACTTTTGATATTTGATCGAGATTGTTTATTTTAATGTAGCACCCTGTATATTAACTTAATTTTCTATCCAATTCTCTATAAATATACAGGATGTTACATTGAAAAATCTTAAACAAACTTGCCAGTCCCAATAAATCAAACACCCTGTATATAAATCAAATCATTAGTTGTTAAACTTTTCCAAAATAAACGTTTTATATTAAAAAAAATATTTTCTTTATTCAATAAAATAGGATTTATTCTGAAATATTTTTTTATTTGAATCACCCTGTATATTTTTTAAAAGTTTTAAGTTTGCAAAACAAAATATTTTATGTTGTTATTAAACGTTTAAAGTGTGTGGATAAATTGAACCTGCCCGTGCTCGTCAGAGGTGGCGGTCTTAGAATTTTTAATCTATCACAGCCAGCTTTGATGAGCATGATCGGGTTTGCCTCTTCTCATCGAGGAAGCCACAGCATTTCTGTGGGAGCCCAACGCATCAATTTGGTTGTGAATTCTTTATTTCTTAAGATATCACAGCCACTTTGATGAGCTTGGTCACTGCTTATCTACAGTTTTTGCTGATCCGAAGGAGGACCAGGAGAGGGGTTGATGGATGGTGATTTTTGCCAACGCCCCAGCAGTCAATTTGGTTGTGAATTCTTGCTTAGCAAGATATCACAGCCATTTTGACGAGTTGGGTTGTTGGCCCATGCAACATTTTTTGAAGAATCCGTAGAAGAAAAATTCAAGAAAACGTGTGGGTGTTGGTGCCGCTCATCAGCTGGATGTGAAATGCAATTGGCTCATATCACAGCCAGCTTTGATGAGCGATACTGCATCGAATTAATCAGCACTTCATTTGTTTTTTTATCTCTTGCAATTGTTTTTACAGGTGATGTAAACAATGATAAGGCGTGTATTGTTGTGCTCATCAGTTGGGTGTGAAATGGATATTGACTCATATCACAGCCAGCTTTGATGAGCGCAAAGGTACACAATTATTTCAACCCGGAATTAATTTTTAAAACAATTTTAATATCGTAAGCTTTTATTATAATGTTATTAAGTTAGTTTTTCTATTTGTTACAGTTAATGAGCCGATTAGCACCATTCCTAGGGCGAGACGTAACCGAACGTGTGTTCCTTCAAAGATTTTCCCAACTATGTGCGAATCATATGTTCTACGTCCGTAAAGTTTGCGCTTCACACTTCGGCGATTTCTGTGCTGTAATCGGAAAAGAAGCATACGAACACACACTGGTAAGTAATACCCCTTCCCCTCGTCTTCGCAAGTCATTAAAATTAGACTTACCTTTTCTTTTTTAGCTTCCATGTTACATAGCACTGTGTGCGGATGATATTTGGGGTGTTCGCAAAGCTTGTGCTGAAGTGGTTATGTCCGTATCCTGTGCATGCCCGCCCATAAAACGGCGCTCTGCTTTGGCGCCCGTTTTTGCAAGACTACTGCAAGATCAGAGCCGCTGGGTACGCATGTCTGCCTTTCAGACGCTGGGGCCTTTCATCTCGACTTTTGCTGATCCCACCATTACCAGTCTTGCTTATAACAGTGTGGGCGAGCTTGTACTAGTTAACAATGATGGAACTGAATTTAGGTGTGTTTAAATTTTTTTTAATACAAAATTAGAATAGAAAATATTGTATTGCTATGGGTACTCACACGGTCTACAGCGACCAAACCACTGAGCATATGTATAGTGAAATAATTTTCAAACTGCAACTAACCTAAAGTCAGTGGGGCACCCCACGTAGGTTAGTTGCAGTTTCAGAATTATTTTTCACAAGCCCAGTGGTTTGGACACTGTAGACCCTGTGGGTATCTGCTTGTAAGAAACAGCCCCCCCCCTCTTTCCCCTTGAGCTCTTTTATCTTGGATTTAGGATTAAAAAAAATAAGTCTACCAATCAGGGGAAACCCCTTTCCCCCTTAAATATTTTACACCCCCCACCCATACCCTCTCTTTAATTTAAGATGAAAATGAGTTCATCAACCTGGAGAAGCCCCTTTGAATATTTTGCATTCCACGTGTAAGGTAGGTCACAGGAAATGTTAACTGAAGAGTCTTATAAAAGCTCCCCCCCCCCCCGCACTCTCAAGGTAACTACCCTCCTTTAAGTTCTGACAAAGTAAAAATTATTGTCAGACATTAAACCTTTTTTTTTTTCCTTGTTCAGCAAACAACTGTCTTGAAAATTTTTAATGAATTCGACTCCCCCCCGCCCCTCTTTTAATTTAGCATGGTGCCAACTTCGTATCTTTGTTTATAGAGTGCTGGGGTGAGTCCACAGTATACAGGGTGTAACACAACTTAGCCGAAAAAATTTAACTTTTAAGTAAGAAATCGATTTGTTAAATTTTTTTTAATAAAAGACCAGCAGAAAACGAGATAAAAATTGTTAAAGTTACAAATTTATGAAAAAAAAAAAAACATTTTCATTAATTTGTAACTAACAATTTTTTTCTCGTTTTCTGCTGGACTTTTATTAAAAAAAATTTTTTAACAACATCGATTTCTTATTTAAAAGTGCATATATGGTTAAATTTTTTCGGATAAGTTGTGTTTTGTTTTTTTCATTAATTTGTAACTTCAACAATTTTTATCTCATTTTCTGTTGGACTTTTATTAAAAAAATTTTTTTAACAAAATCGATTTCTTATTTAAAAGTGCATATATGGTTAAATTTTTTCGGATAGGTTGTGTTTTGTTTTTTTCATTAATTTGTAACTTCAACAATTTTTATCTCATTTTCTGTTGGACTTTTATTAAAAAAAAATTTTAACAAATCGATTTCTTATTTAAAAGTGCATATATGGTTAAATTTTTTCGGCTAAGTTGTGTTACACCCTGTATACAATACCCCTAAAATGTCGGTAAATCCCTTTTTTTTTTCAGTTTTATTTGAATCTTACCTGTAGCTGTTTGTTCTTTTTTTTTTGTAAGAATTCTGTAATTTTTTTAGGGATAATCCCACTTAACTGTGGTTTTGCCAGAAGTATTCAGCAAGCAGTATACACAAGTACACTTTCCCACCGCAAGCACAACACTAAACTTAATATGTGTAGCTGTAACATTTTTTAAATAAAAACCACTTTGGACTCTTATATAATTGGCCAGCCTGACTGCTTTTACTAAAACTTTTTGTGTACTTTTTTTTTTATTAAATCCTCGAGGTAATTTATTTCAAATCTGTAACACTTAATTATTTATTCCAGAATATCACCCACGTATACAGACACAAATATCTTAAGATCAGTTGGGGAATTACGTATGTTATACCAATTCCAAGAGCGTGCTACAAATATCGATGAAGAACAACAAAATTGTGTTGAAAAAGACGAAGATGATGATATCATCTTCAATCCACTTAATGATTTGGAGAACGGTAGCGATGGTGATTGTAAAGAAATTAGAATAGATAACGTAGCTCTTGAATTAGAGGTTGCTAGTTCGGATGATGTTAATTTGGATGTTGCTACAAATAGCGACCTTGACGGAATTGATGTAGGAAACCAAGATGGTTCCTTAAGTGATTGCAGTAGTACCTGGCAATTTGAGGATAACGTTTTGAATTCTGTTAACTTAGAAATGGATGAAGATGATAACGATAACAACGGTCCTGTATTAAATATTCAGAGTAACGATTCGGAAGATATTAAAGAGATTGTAGAAACAGTAAAAAATGCAGTACTTAGTTTTAGAAATAATGAATCAAATATAGGTGCAAACACAGGTGAATACGAATCATCAAATACAAATGTGATAGATGAGATTCAATACAAATCTTGTGATAATTTAGATAAATGCGCTAGCCAAGAAGGCAGTGGCCTTAGTGAACCAGTTAAATATAAGGATTTATTGAATAATGAAGAACGTTGTTATGTATTAAATGAAAGTTTAAGTAAACAAAATGAATTTATATCGGGTGATAGTGAAATTAATCCCATTACTACATTTGATGGTCAGTTTCCAGTTCGAAATGGTAATTGTCCCGAAGCAGGTGATAAGCAACTACAAAATCTTGAAGAATTCAATTCGTATAATTATTGGTACATCAGTCCTGAAATGCCGTTGGATCCAAGTATTATTAATGCTGAAGCATTGTCGCCAAAACAAGACACTGTTAGGAAAATCTTGAATGATCGATTCACAAACATGGTGAGCTATCTTCCAGTCTTTTTAATTCAGCCCTACCTATAATTTGTGTAAATTTTGAAACACCCTGTATATTAATTTCCTCTATAATTTTTTATGTAACCTAACCTACAAAGTTTGAAGTCTACCCTACATATTATAATTGGTATAAATTTTGAAACACCCTGTATATTAATTTCCTCTATAATTTTTTATGTAACCTAACCTACAAAGTTTGAAGTCTACCTTACATATATTTGTTGTTAATTTTGAAGCACCCTGTATATTAATTTTCTCCTAAATTTTTTTATGTAACCTAACCTACAAAGTGTGAAGTCTCTAAATTATTTGGAACATTTTATACTAAAACTTAGATGATGAAACTTGACGACGGTCTTCTGAAACATATCTGAAGTTAAAAACGTCTTCCTGAACTATTCCTTAATTATTTGTTGTTAACGAATTTTTATTATGAGAATATTGATGAATTTTTTTCTGTTACAGGAGCACTTTGATTCGTTTTCTTCTGCAAATTTAAGCCAGGAGTCCAATTCAAGGTCCCTGCCTTACCCAAAAATGGGTTAGTATATATTTTTTTTCTTACATTGTTCCCTGCATTACCCTCTCTCTCTCCTGTACTCTTTCCAACAA
Organism: Hemicrepidius hirtus; assembly: GCA_963082805.1. Lineage (NCBI taxonomy): Eukaryota > Metazoa > Arthropoda > Insecta > Coleoptera > Elateridae > Hemicrepidius > Hemicrepidius hirtus. The sequence goes on from OY720165.1 coordinate 29,503,250, forward strand.
GCGGATAGCGACAGAACCTTCAGTGACCCAGCAGCTGAGCATTAGCAAGTCCACTGGGTGTGTGCAACTAATTCCAGTGGACTTGTGAATACACATCTGGAGTATAGGCAACACATTATACACTCCTAGCACTTTTGCCCCTGCTTATTGATTTTAATTATTGTCGCCTTTAAAATTTGTTTTTTTTTTTAAATAATGCAGAACAAGATTGAAAACTACAGATTTATTGAAAACACCATTTATACAGACCACAAAAAAATAGAAATATATACAAATTCATGTGTAACTGTTTTTTTCATGTGCAAAATTTTTTAGATGTACTTGATATTTTAGACATTTATTAGGGACTGGTCTGTATTTTACAGTAAAATAATCCCTAACATTACCTAGTATTGATAATCCGATGGTCCGGAGTGATACAGTATACACATTTCTATTTTATTTTTCATCTGTATAGATCATGTTTCCTATAAATCGTTAGTTTTAAATCTTGTTCTTTATTAAAAACTAAAAAAAAAAACACTAATTTGACAAACAATAATCAAAATCAGTAAACAGGGGCAACAGTGCTAGCAGTGTATAATGGGTTGCCTATAGGTCCATTTAACTACTCGGCTGCTGGGTTACTCAAGGGTCTGTTGCTATCCGCTTTTCTCTTTACAGCCACTAGCCTCTCTCTCCCCGCCCTTTTCTTTTTCAAATTCTCCTCTGCTCTCACTTTTCCTTGCCCTTCTCTACTATTTCCATGATTGAATTTTTGAACTAAAACTTCTTTAATTGTTTCCAGATAAAATATTTACAGACAAGTTTTCAATGTACCTCCAAAGGGAACTAAACAGGATAGACAAAGTAGACCTGCAGGATCCAGGTGAACACCAAAAGTATCCAACAAGTAATAACGTAGAGCCCCCGCAACATATAGTGCCACAACTTCTTATCGACCATTTTGTGTCGATGACTGATCCTAATCTAGCTCAAAATACGGACAACGAAATGGCCTACCACTGCGCCTATTCATTACCTGCTGTAGCATTGACACTCGGCAGCAAGAACTGGCATTTGTTGAAAGACACTGTTGAAGTTTTAGCCGCCAACATGCAATATAAAGTTAGGCGAACAGTAGCAAGTAGTTTACATGAGCTAGCAGTGATCTTAGGGCCTGACATTGCAACGAACAATCTTACACCAATATTTGAAGGGTTTATTAAAGATCTCGATGAAGTCCGGATAGGAGTTCTTAAACATTTAGCACATTTTCTAAGGGTATGTTGTTGATTTCGGACTTGTTTTGTCATGTTTGTTAACTCTATTCTTTTTTCTTGTAGCTGATCAGTCCATCGAAGAGGAATATCTATTTGCCTAGATTAGCAGAGTTTTTACAAACGGATAACAAAGCTAATTGGAGGTTTCGGCAGGAATTTGCCGAGCAGCTTCTTCTCGCAGTTCCTTTGTTTCGTCCAGGAGATGCTACAAAGCATATCAGTACCCTAGCCCAAGAATTACTTTGTGATCAAGTAGCCGCAGTTCGAGAAGTTGCTTTATTATTGGTAAGTCTTATTCCACACACTCGATCCCTCCCCCACTCTCTTCGACACACATTCCCCTTTCCCACACACATTTTCCAACCCCCTGTATCTCTCCCTTACTCTCTCTCTACCTCTACTTCTTTCTTGTTCACTTGCTTATATTTTTTTGTTACAGGTCACAGAATTAATCCATCATATATCATCTGATCAAACGCTTACTTCGCGTTTATTGGTAAAACTAGCAGAAAAATTTGCACATTCTAAGAGGTGGAAGTTACGGCAATCATTTGCTTTACTATGTTCAGATTTGTTAATGTCCCGGGCGTTGACTCCGGATCAGTTTGCATCAGAAGTAATGCCTCATCTTTTAGACCTTAGTTGGGATCCAGTTCCAAACGTTCGATTAGTTGTTGCTAGGACTATTTCTCAGCATATTGTAACAAATGGTAAGTTAATAAAACGGCTTCTATCTAGGTGGAGAAGGCATTGGTTTTTGATTTGTTTTGCAGAATACTTCACAGACGTGAGCGGTCAGCATTACGACGGCCTACAAACGGTTTTAAGGCGTTTGCAATCAGACAAGGATCGTGATGTACGCCAGTCTGCGGTTTTCCAAAAATTAACCAGTGTTCTTCAGTAGTGTTTACCATTTAACAAAACAAATACCTCAGTAAAATATAATTTATAAATTGTGAATTACTGTTTATTTAATGTATGCGCAATTCGATTGTTTTGTACCAATAATAATAATTAGTCCGCATTCATAGTGTAAAATAAAAAAATATTTGTCTTATTTTACTAATTTTAGAGTTAAACACTATTTAATGATTTTATCTTACTTTTATAGAAATATAATACCTGGAATTATCCATAGGATGTGTAAATAGTTCTCTTTTTGTATAATTCTGTCAGATTTTTCCTTATTTGAATGAAATTATTGCTATTGTGAATGTATTTAATATAAATTGAGAATTTATAGTTATTTTTCTTTGTTTTGCCCTGGAGTGTACCTACCTTTTGTCTTTAATAAATAAATAAAATTTTCCTTAAAACTACTTTTACAATGGACTGTACCTTTTGTCTTTGGGAGTGTTAAAAAAAAATTCAATACTTTTGTATTGGAGTGTACAAGAAAAATTTTTCAATACTTTTATCTGGGAGTGTACAAAAAATTTTATTCAATACTTTTGTCTTGGAGTGTACAAAAAAAATTATTTTTATCAATACTTTTGACCGGAAGTGTACAAGAAAAATTTTGCAATACTTCTGTCCCGGAGTGTACAAAAAATTTTATTCAATACTTTTGTCTCGGAGTGTACAAAAAAAAATTTTTTACAATACTTTTGACCCGAGTGTACAAAAAAAATTTTTCAATACTTTTGTCCCGGAGTGTACAAAAAATTTTATTCAATACTTTTGTCTCGGAGTGTACAAAAAATTTTTTTTTCAATACTTTTGACCCGGAGTGTACAAGAAAAATTTTTCAATACTTTTGTCCCGGAGTGTACAAAAAATTTTATTCAATACTTTTGTCTCGGAGTGTACAAAAAAAAAATTTTTTTTTTCAATACTTTTGACCCGGTGTGTACAAGAAAAATTGTTCAATACTTTTGTCCCGGAGTGTACAAAAAATTTTTTTTTTTAGTACTTTTGTCTCGGAGTGTACAAAAATTTCTATTCAATACTTTTGTCTTGGAGTGTACAAATTTTTTTTTCAGCTACTTTTATCTTGGAGTGTACCAAAAAGTTAATTTTCTGTACTTTTTTCTCGGAGTGTACCTAAAAGCTACTTTTAGAACAATAGCAAAAATAAAAGACACAAAAACATGTAATATATTTTAATGAATCGATAATTGTATAATTACTATAATGTTATATATAATTTATTACATTAAAATAGACAAATAACATAAATAAATACAGCAAAAGGTATGTGTGGTGATATTTATGGCACGCTTAGTACCAAGTACACAAACAACAAATTACAAAAATAAAGGAAAAGGTCGGAAAACGTAAGGTTAACATTATTAATTGGATAAACGATAAATTTAACTGCAAAGTGTGATCTTTGTTAACAGTTTATCGTAAAATTCTATGGAGTGCTGCTGTTTTACTACTTCGTATATCAATGCTACTGGAATTGGTGATGTATTTTTAAACAAATCCGATAGGGCAATAGCAAAATACTAACGCGGAGGTCACAAGTATTTAAAACTACCTCCAAAACTACAAATTTTACGGCGGCAAATTTGAAAATAAGATTGTATTTACAGTGTTTCGAATATACATGCACAACTGCGCACGATTGTTTCTTTTTTTGTTAATAACTAGGAAATGTAACAGCTTTTGAATTCTTACCAGTTTTGTGGGTGGTAGATATTCTATTGGCTTGTTCATTCCATGAAAAACATCTTCTGTAGTACCTCCTTTCTTTATCTTAACTATTTTGCATCACTTTTTACATTTACCTATTAATTTTTCTACTTGAAGCCATTAAACGGTGCTAGAAGAGCTGTTTTTCAGAAGAACGATAATGAACAAGCGTTTTGTTTATAATTGCAACTTATTTCTAAACCCATACCAAGTTTATTCTTGTAAGAATCGTTTAATTATTCTAAACATGTTCAACTAGGGGGGGGGGGGCAAGTCAGGTCTTACACAATCTCCATACATTGTATGTTAATTATTGCGAAACACGAATATAGGAAGGATTTTTCAGTAAGATGGAGCATGTATTTTTTTCTTAAACACCCTGTATATAGGGTATTAATAAATTACAGGGACAAACTTGTAGGGCTTAGGCAAACAACTTTTGTTAATAAATGTGTGGTCAAAAGTGTTTTCTTTAGAAAATAGAGCCTTTTAAAAATTGTTTAAGAAGTCCTGAAAATATGCAACCCACATTGCACCTTTGCTTTGTTTTTTGAGTTGCCTACATTCAGGCGCTTCTTAAAGAATCTTAGAGAAGTTCTATCCCTGAAAGGAAACACTTTTGACCATACATTTAGTAATAAAAAATGTTTGTTTTCATGTATACTTTAAGCCCTAGAAGTTTGACTTTGCAATTCATTAACACCCTAGCATATTTAACCAATAATTACAGCAATCTTGAAGGTTAACACCAATCAAATCAAAATTAAAACTAACAAAATGATTTATAATGGCTTACATGTAATTATTATCACTTCACATTACTAAAGTGGTAAAAAGATTATTTTGATTACGATACTGTTTTGATTAAGACTTGGTTAAGAGACAATAAAAAGAGAAAATTGTCAGTCTTATGTCCTAAAGGTTGTGGGTTCATATCTCCTAACCGTTATTTAAGTTTCCTAACGGTTATTTAAAAGTTAAAAGATATAGGTATACGTAAGGATTGATTAACTTTAAGATTTGTTGTTAATTTTTTCTTGAGGGCACATTCCTAAAAACCCTTCCTTTCCCCTGGGACATCTTTCTTTCAAGTTAATTTTCTAATTAAAACTTGGTATGGATTTAAAAACAGGACTTTTTACTAAATATTGTTTTCGAGATGAAATTCCTATAAGTGATCTCAAATAACAATGAAAAATCCTTTCACAAAACTCTCGCAAGCAATATTTTCGATCAGGCAGTTAAATATTTTTCTTATCCTAGTTGCGAGATATTTTGCAAAAACCTATACTGTAAAAGAGCCTACCATAGTTAAAAAATACGTGCTTCTGCCTTATTCTGTTCTAAAGACCAATTTTAATCTGATTGAAAAGATAACTACAGGATGTTCCATGAGTACCGACAGAAGATTTATTATTGACAATAAAATACCTTGAATAAGGGTCGATACCAAACAATTTTTTATACCAAGAAACTCGATTTTGGATAATAAAGGAGCTATAAACTCGTTTCAGTACTTGTGGACCACCCTGTATACAAGGCTATACAAATGTAAGTTTTATTATGAAACTTCACCTCTTTATTTATTCATAAACAAATGAACCCTTTTCTTATAAGGTAGGTACCCTACTTGATTAAAAGAACGAATGTTACAAAGTGGCAGCTATTACGGCCAATTTAATTTCTTAGAACGTAGGGTAGAATAAATTTGAGGACTTTATTCGAAATGAAACTTATTTTGAGTAGCCCTGTAGAAAAAGGGGAACAACAAACGTATATGTTGGGTGTTTAGTATTGGTCAAGAAAAAGGGAATTGTTCGTGTTGGAGTAGTTAAATATTGCAATATTATTATTAACGCAGATAATACTTTTTTTACTTGTATAATAATAGATGAACGAATTTTTTTTTGTTGAATTGAAAGACGCTGCGCCCAAAAATTGAGCTATGTTATTATCACCGTGTTGAACATGGACAGATTGGCAAAAACGCGGGAGAAAGGCGTCCAAAAATACGAACGATTCGGCAAATTTCGTCGCAGTTTCGCAGAAAAATTCGTATATCTTAAAAAATGCGAAGAAGCGTTAAAAATTTGAAATTTCTGCTTCACCTTAGCGAGACTTCTAAAATTTGCAAGTTCGTTAATTAATACTGGTAATAAAGAACATTTCGACGATACATCAGTAGCGTTGATACAAAATTGCGAATAATCGAAACTACCCTGAACGAACGAAATCCAAAAAAACTTCGACGTATTCACAAAACTGCCCAAAAAATGGGTATTTTTAATTAACCACAGTAAAAGAACCAGAAAAAACGTCACGCGTATAACCAAAAATACATTATTCACCTCGTTTCGACTATTGTTGAGTTCATCCTCATGCATATGCCGCGAAGATGTACCTCGGATGTTACTAAACCCCACACACGGCCATGAGGAGGAAGCCCTGGATCAGTCGATCTCGTGGTTGTCCATGAAGTGAGTGCGAACTTCTAAATGAGCGGCCAGGTCGAGCACCAGGTGCTGGAGAGACGGATGCTCCAACAGCTCTGCTTCCGGTAACGGCGGCTGACATCGAGGACGGTACTGACGACTCTTGAAAGCTCGATGGAGGTGCAACACCACGTCACAGAATACGTAACGAAGCAAGACGAGGCGGAGAAAATCGTCGCCGAAAAATTGCAGATACGATGGCTCTGAAGCAGGCGATATTAATGTTAAAACATTGATTTCATTTGTTTAATAACTGCATGCACAGACAATATAGTTCCACGTGATGAAAATCATTTTCAGTAAAACTTACAAGGGTCGCCAGTTTCACCTAAAAACGCGACCATTGTAAGACAATGAAAAATTCTTCTTATGTTCATTTTCATCACGTGGACGTTTGACCACAGTATCAAATTTTTCTAGGGATTTGTATTGAACGATTACGTATAAGAAAACTAGGGATGGTGTCTGTTGGAACTCAGAATTTTCATATTTTCCCATTAAGCTAGAGAGAGCTAGTTTTTCTACCCTCTGTTTCATCAAATTACGTTTTATAAAATTTTGAGTTTCAACATTTTAGTGCTAAAGTGCTCCACAAATTATACACAACAATAAGTCAGATTCGATTTTATTTTACGACTGGCTGGAACCCATTGGAATATAGGCAACCCATTATACATTGCAATCGGGTTTTGCGCCTGCTTACTGACTTTAATTATTGTTTTAAATCTTGTTCTTTATTAAAAACTAAAAAAAAAACCACTGTGTAATTTAATAAACAATAATTAAATCTGTATGCAGGGGCAAGAGTGCTAGCAGTGTATAATGGGTTGCCTATATTCCAATGATAAAAGTGGACAATTCATTTAAAGTGTAATATGCCTTTCGTACCCGCAGAATAAGATCGAATCCGACTATAGTACTTAATACACATCCAAAATATCTTGAAATGCAACATCATAAAGCAAAAGACCTTTTAGTAGGTATCCACAATTACTACTACAGAATAAAAAATATCCTCATGATCTAAACTCTACAATGACAGGAAAACGATCACCCTTGTTCCTATTTTCGCAAATTTTTTAAAACTTATGGCAACTTTCCGTAGCGATTATCCTACCTCCAATTATTCAGTGTGTGTGTGATGTGGGATCTTAATGTAATATTTAAAGTATACCTATAAGTTTTCAAGTTCTCGTAACTGAGATCCGCAATCCGATGTTCCATATGAAGAAATCATCAAATTTGAGTTAATTGTTCCCTTAGCTGCTCCTAGATGTCAGAAAGTGCATTTAACATGCTCATGAAGCAACATAGTCTTAACAGCCGCTAGCTCCCAAGAGATAGGCTTCAATTGTTCACTTTCACCCAGAATAAGCTGAGAAGGTATTCTAAACTTTAACCTGGGTTTCCAATCCTAATCAACCTGTCTTATATTGAAACATACGATCTGACTTTCTTTCATAAAAAAATTTTTATTTTGGCAATAATTATTATTTTTCAATTTTTTATTTCTCTGAGCTTAAAAATTAAAGTTAAGATTAAAAAAAGTTTATAATTGCAAAGAATAAATGATTCCCTTTCATTTGATACCAAACACGACTTTTCGCTCACATATTATACAGGGTGTTTTTTTAAGCATGTACCCCATAAACAATTTCTTACCTAAAAAAACAATATCGCAGCGTTTTTTATTGAAACGTACTATCTGACTTTGTTTCATAAAAAAAATTTATTTTGCCAATAATTATTATTTTTCAATTTTTTATTTCTCTAAGCTTAAAAATTAAAGTTCAGATTAAAAAAAGTTTATAATTGCAAAGAATAAATGATGCCCTTTCATATGATACCAAGCACGACTTTTCGGTCACATATTATACAGGGTGTTTTTTTAAGCATGTACCCCATAAACAATTTCTTACCTAAAAAAACAATATCGCAGCGTTTTTTATTGAAACGTACTATCTGACTTTGTTTCATAAAAAAAATTTATTTTGCCAATAATTATTATTTTTCAATTTTTTATTTCTCTAAGTTTAAAAATTAAAGTTATGATTAAAAATAGTTGATAATTGGAAAGAATAAATGATGCCCTTTCATATGATACCAAACACGATTTTTCGGTCACATATTATACAGGGTGTTTTTTTAAGTATGTACCCCAAAAACAATTTCTTACCTAAAAAAACAATATCGCAGCGTTTTTTATTGAAACGTACTATCTGACTTTGTTTCATAAAAAAAATTTATTTTGCCAATAATTATTATTTTTCAATTTTTTATTTCTCTGAGCTTAAAAATTAAAGTTAAGATTAAAAAAAGCTTATAATTGGAAAGAATAAATGATTCCCTTTCATATGATACCAAACACGACTTTTCGGTCACACATTATACAGGGTGTTTTTTTAAGTATGTACCTCAAAAATAATTCCTTACCTAAAAAACAAAATAGCAGCGTTTTTTTGCTTAAATTATTACAAACAATTATTAAGAATAAAAAAAAATATTTTTTAATAACAAAACTTTTGTTTATTATCCATAACTATCAAATTTTGTAATTTTAAAAATCCCTTCTCATATTAGTCTGACGAAAATGAACAATTAACTGTCGTCGCTGACAGACTTAACACCAATGAACATATAAAGTGCTGGTGCAAACTAACAACAACTAACCCGAACATACCTTCATCATACTCACCGACTCTCGACCGTGTAAAAAGACGAGAAGCCTCTGTGACAAATCGGTCTACGAAGCTCTGGCATCGTTCCCAGTGATGTATCGGAATATTTGTAAGATTACAACAGTAACAGAAGGCAGTCAAGGGTGAGTGAAGGAACAAGGTGAACAACGAACCATTGTGTTGTTGATCTAGAAAAATACAGTTAAGGGTAGAAACGTGGGACCAATTTACTTGGATAAATCATCTTCGAAGGTCGATGGTTTGTTGTTAACATTTCTTACCTTGAAAAGCAGGTGGTGTATCCTGAGGCGACATGAGCGTAACCAGAGGCTGCCCAAAGTAACGAGGAATATGTTGAAACACGAAACTATTGTCAGAGTCAACAATAACAAAAAGAGGTCTTCTAGTAAAAGGGTACAAATCCCCTGGATAAAGGCAGTGCGATTCTTTTTGCTTCTTGTGTTCCCCGTCCCTTCTACCACTGGTAAGAACTCCTCCAAGATCATACCCCACTGAAATAAAATCATTAGAAGCACCTTTAATTAATTCCCATCAAAACTCACTATCTTCCGGATGTTTCGTGGTAGAAAAACAACCATCCGCAGAAATATACAAGAGAAGAGCACCGTTGGCAGGCAATTCTTTAAATCCACTCGCTAGAAATACCAGGACTTGGCTCAAACTCGGTTTGTAGAGAAGATACTTGTGAGGGTTCTCTCTTCGGTTTGGTCTTTCCCCGTTTTCCATATATCTAGAAGCACTGAAATGAAGTTTGGTTTGGTTTGGCTACTTCAAGGATGTATTGAAAGGACCCTTGGAGGTGTTTAGGTGTGTTTGGTGACTGTTGCAAAAATCTTACCCTTTTGAACCAGGAACCGCGTAAGGATTTCTGCCAGTGGCAGGAGACGCATCATAAACATGATTATAATCTTCCTGAGGCTCTCTTTCAAGAGTCTGTATCATTCTAAACATATCCATTGTTAATTCTGAAAACTTGACTTGCTCTGATGCGCTACCTACTATCAGGATTTCTTGTAACGTTAACGTCATATACTGATTTTTTTCTACTGGTGGTGTTGTTAAGGGACTTAATCTAAAACACAACGGACTCACTTCTAATTTGTTTGAAAATTTATTGGAAGAAACTGGGATACGGGATTGTTACCTATGGGAAAGAACAATGGGATTCGTGTCAGCATGCATGACTGATACTAAACCATCGGCGGTTACGAAACCCTTAATTTCGTCAAGAACTAAACTCCATTCGATTTGGTCATCTGGTTCGTAGGTGCTGGTGTACTCGGCGATATGTCTATCTAATTCTACTATTAATTCTCTAACTAATTTCATTCTTCTTAGTAATAAGCAAACTACTATAAACCGTGCGTAATATCGCAGCTTCTTCACCATCAGTTCCGACCTACAAAATTATGTCATTGGTTTGTACATAATTTATTCAATCTTTATATTCGTGGATTAACTGTGGAAGATTCGGTATGTAACGCATCCAAATAAAGCTATGCCGTCAAAGATTGAACAATCAAAGGGTTAAAACACATTAAAAAAAATCAGACTCGAACCCTAACACTCAAGTAACACATTTCACAGTTAGGCCACGTAATATAAAAAAAATCTACCCTCATAGTAATTTGCATGACGTACCTGTCTTCCTTTGAAGCTCTTGAGTAGTACGCTCTACCTCTTATCGCTGCATAAAATGAGTACGCTTCATTTAAGTAATTTGTTTCACTAGTCCTTAAACTGAAAAAAATAAAGAATAATAATACCTAACCCTAAAGGAAACAGAAGTGTTACGAAAATAAGCAAAGTCTTTCTTCCTTTTTTGGATGATTTTCTCACCCCCTCCGATTTTCTTAAAAAAAATCCAGAATGTAATATGAACCCTAAACACTTGAAAAATATGTGCCAAACATCCCAAAGACTATAGTCTTTCCTTTTTTTTTCGAAAATTTTTTCACCCCTCCGATTTCCTTAGGAAAATTTCAGAATGTAATATGAAGGGTAAAGACTTGAAAAATATGTGCCAAACATCCCTCATCCCCTCCCATCTGGTCAAAAAAAATTCAGAAAGGTTTCAAAAGGAATTAAGTTCTGAACGTTTTCTAACCTGCTGGGAACCATTTGAAAGGGGTGAGGGAAGTTTGCCCCATAATTTCCAAGCGTATACCCTCCAAATAACATTCTGGGAAAATCCTGACGAGATCTGAAGGGGTCAAATTTTTTACCAAAAAATGAGCAAAGACTAAGTCTTTCCTTTTTTTTTCGAAAATTTTTTCACCCCCTCCGATTTCCTTAGGAAAATTTCAGAATGTAATATGAAGGGTAAAGACTTGAAAAATATGTGCCAAACATTCCTCATCCCCTCCCATCTGGTCAAAAAAAATTCAGAAAGGTTTCAAAAGGAATTAAGTTCTGAACGTTTTCTAACCTGCTGGGAACCATTTGAAAGGGGTGAGGGAAGTTTGCCCCATAATTTCCAAGCGTACACCCTCCAAATAACATTCTGGGAAAATCCTGACAAGAACTGAAGGGTTCAAATTTTTTTCTAAAAAATGAGCAAAGACTATAGTCTTTCCTTTTTTTTTCGAAAATTTTTTCACCCCCTCCGATTTCTTTAGGGAAATTTCAGAATGTAATATGAAGGGTAAAGACTTGAAAAATATGTGCCAAACATCCCTCATCCCCTCCCATGTGGTCAAACAAAATTCAGAAAGATTTCAGAAGAAAAGCGTTTCTGAACATTTTCTAACTAAGTATAAAGCAGTGGGAAGGGGTGGGGGATAATTTTGATTTTGGTATATAATAATAATAATAATAATATTTATTTACATCCGATTGGTCTACAAAGACATGGATACGTCATTCGTGTTGAATAAAAAATGATACTAGTAAAAACACATAACACATAACATTTAACATTTAGGTAAATGGAAACAGTATGACAAAACAAGACAATATGATAGTACATACAATAATTTGACAAAATTGACAAAAATATCACAATTCATATAATCCTGTTGGCTATTATAGTTTTAAAGTCATTAATTGTGTACAGACAATTCTCCGTTAAAAGTTTATTCAGGATAGTCTTAAAATACTTTGTTTGCAGGTTCTTTAGTTGCTCCGGCAAAAGATTAAAAAGGGAGATTCCCAAGTATCTCGCTCTTGTTTTGTCAAGTCTAGCAAAGGGTATTACTAGATTATTGCAGTTTCGAGTTCCGTATTTATGGGTTTCAGAAATTTCCCTATATCTAGATCTATTCACTTTTATGTAACACAGATTTTGGTATACGATTTCTGAGAAGAGTGACTTTATACCGAGTTTCACAAATAAAGGCGCACAATGATCACGGTAATGCGCCCTACACAGAGTGCGAATTGCACTTTTTTGTAACACAAACACTTTGTTGAGTAGCGTGGCGCCTGCTGAACCCCATAGCTTACCCATATAGCTTACTACAACATAAATTCACTAAAATTAGGCAAGGAAGCAGCTAACATGTAGGTGGGCTAACAAAGTAGAAATGCAGGGTAGAATTATCCACGTGTTTGTTAAACTTTACCTCTATACGAATTTTAAAAAAAATTCTCTACAGGTTGGGAGACAACAAACAGAATATTAATCTAATTTTTAAGTCACCCGCGCCGCGCCTGTACATAAAATATAATTAACTTAAATAATTTTTTTTAATATAGTTTAGAAGACAACTTTTATTGGTTTACTCTTGCAGAAGTCTTGAAGAGTTCTTACAAAACTAGCGCAATATATACAGGGTGTTCCAGTGGCGTATATTGATACTAATTTGAGGCAGGTACGGAGATGAAAAAAGGCGCCATATTACTCTCATATTTATTACAATCTTTGGCAGACGACGGGAATTTCTTACATTAACGTAAACAAAAAAATATTATATTAATATTATAAACATAAATTAAATTAAATTAAAGTAACATATTACGGTGTTTTAAATTTTTAAACAAATCTATTACCTTATTTAAATCTATCCTACTCGAAAACTCCCGCTCGATATTTAATATTGCCAAATCAGACAGCCTCATTTCCGACATTGTACACCTTAAATATGATTTTATCTGCTTCAATCTACTAAAACTACGCTCAGCAGATGCGCTGCTTATTGGTAGCGTCAAAAATATTTTGTACAAAATACTTAAATTTTTAAAACTATCCGTCATATTATTGACATACATGAAATTCAGAACCTGGTCTATTTTAAGATTTTCCTCTTTTGCTGTAAAAATTTGTGTGCATAGATTTCTAAATAGTTTATATTCATCAACAGTGTCACCCATTTCGTCTAAATCGTTTTTATAGGTTAATGCCAAATCCATTACTGCTTTTAGTAAAAGTTATCAGGCTGAAGACATGAAAATGTTGAGGACACCTTGTGGAAGTCTTCAAATCTGTCATTAAATTGAGTGTGCAGAAGCTATTGAAATTTCACATTTTTCGGCTTGCAGTTTAGCTTTATTTTCAGTAATTAAAAATGCTTCATCGCATCGTAAATTGGATAGTTCATTTTGAACACTTTTGACCATTGCAGACGCTGTTACTAGATCTAAATCCGCCTTTTGCAAATATTTGGAACAAACATCAATTTTTGTCAAAATATCTTCCCAAAAAATTAATAAAATCAAAAAATCAAAATTGCAGATCTGATTTAATAAACCCATGCTTTCGGACATGGTTTTTGGTGCAGTATTTGGAACAGTTCCTTCGCTTATTAAATTTAATGTAGACATAATTGCTGGTAAACTTTCAATGATGGCTATTAAAGCATGTTTATGACTATACCAGCGAGTATCCGATAGGCGTTTTAAAGTTAATTTTGATTTTATATTTGCAATTTCTCTCTGTTCTCTCTTCAGCAAATCTAGACGAGGTAAACTACTTGTTAAAAACGTGTAGATTGTTTCCAAATTACCAAAAAAACATTTTACCTTTAAGCACGACGAAATAGCGTCGATGAGAACTAAATTTAAATTATGCGCTAAACAATGTATATACACGGCATTAGGCTGTTTCTCTTTAACCCGTTGTTGCAAACCAGATACATGGCCAGACATGGTAGCTGCACCATCGTATGCTTGTCCACGGCAAAACTTTATATTTATATTTAACTTACTTAAATTTATCATTAAAGTATTGAAAAAGTCCTGTGCACTTGAGCCCGGCAAAGCATCAAATAATAAAAATCTTTCTCGTGGATACCCATCGTTTCCAACATGCCTAATAGATAACGAAAATTGATCAATTCTTGATATGTCAATTGTAGAATCCACAATTATGGTAAAAAACTTCAATTCTTGAATTTCACAAAAAATACTTAGTGCATGAATAAATTCATTTTGAATTCCAGGACTCAAATACATACTTTTTGTTCCAACTTGCGTATGTAAATGTGTAGCCAAAGTTGCGTTATATTTACTTAAGAATTTTATTAGTTCCAAAAAATTTCCTCTATTGTGACCATCGTCACAATTGCTGTTTTCCAGATGACCTCGTAGTGGTAAACCTTGCTGGGCCAAAAATAAAATACAATCTAATATAACAGACACTACTTTTCTATTTTGTTCTTGTTTTTGCTTCATTGCACTTAACTGCTCGTTCCCTACAGTTTTATCCTTATTAATTCGATAAGTAGTAAGAAAAAGTGTATTTAAGGATTCTTTATGGTTAGTGGAGGATTCGTGAATTTTAATTTTTTCCAATCCCTTTCTAAAATTTCCCACTCCTTCATTGGGGTCACTCCAAGAGCCCTGCTTTGTTCCGAATAATACACAAGGGAAACAGAACATTTTGTTGGCTCTTGGGGAGTACATAAGCCATGCAGTTCTGGAGGAATACCATTCTTTTAAAAACCGCTTAGGCTTACATGTTTCGTTTAATAGTATTTCTTCTGGAAAATACCATTTTTCTTTCACACCCGGTTGGCATGGTCCTATAACAATTAGCAAGCGCACCAATTTTGGAGTAATAGCTATATTTTTGTATAACACTGGATCCGATAAAAACTCCCCGTCGAATTGATCATTTTCTAAAACGTCTGCCCCTGTTTGTACAATTTTGCGAATATGACTAAATGCTTCAGATTTCTCAGTTCCTAATTCAAGGATTTGTAAATGAGACGCAGTACATTCAGAATGGGAAGGACTTTCTAAAGCAGTGTCCGAGGTAGATGGTACTATTTTTAATAATTTTGTTGAAGGCCCAGAAGGACTGCCAAAGTCTCCATCAACTTTAGCGGGATTCGGTGCTAACGACGTAACGTTGCTAATTGCTGTTTCCGTATGAGTACCGGTATTCGAAGTATTTAATTCAACTTCACGATCGGCGGTGCTGAAAATCACATATCTAGTTACTAACTGTTATTGGCGTATATGCATTTTTTTTAAATTCTTACTTATTTTGGAAGGCAGCTCGTATATCTAGCGTTCCTGCAGTCGCTCTTTTAAACGCATTGACTTTTTTTCGTGCTCCACCAGACAATTTCAATTTTCTTTTCCTCTCCATAACTTATACCGAGTGGGTACATTCAAAGCCGAACATAGGGGAATTGCATTGTAACTGATCTTTATATAGATTCCTGCTCGCCATTTAAACTCACAAGGATGGTAATGTCTTTATTATAAAAACCCTCTGCTCTACTGAATACTCGTTATTATTCATATTATTTGATATTAATAACAGAAACATCGACTGATTTCAAATAATTTAATTGACAGATAAAAAAAAGTTGACAATCATAGCAACCTATATTATTTCAAAATAGCATTATTTTATAATTTTTTTTACAGAAAAAGATAACTAAGTACTAACATTTATTGGTACCATCAAATGCGCTGTATTTTTGTCGTTCTATTCATACCATTACCATTCTTGTGGGTTTAAATGGCGAGCAGGAATCTATAAAAAGGTTAGTTACAATGCAATTCCCCTATGTTCGGTTTTGAAAGTACCCAGACGGTATACGCGTACAGATGGTAAAAAAACGTTCAATTTAATTCACAAAATCACAAAAATTTAGAATAGATCTTAATACGCCTACTCACGTCTGACACTTTTAGGCTGCAAGAACTTTTATATAATATGCAAAAATTATCTGTAAATTTTTTGAAAATTGAGCGACCTGAACGCGTTCTGCCGGCAGCAGTGACTGACCGGTGCACTCAGGGGAGTGAGGGGAAAAGTAAGGGGTTTAACTTCTTATCTTCGAAGCAGGAAACATAAACGTAAACAGTAAATAAATTTGCAGTGTTTATTACATATAGGTCAAGGCTTCCTATAGTGTACCAGGCCCTCTCATTGCTGAGCACCACCAAAATTTATAGTGGTCATACTCCAGCAAGGCGCGCCCGTTAGAAACTCCGTCTTTTCGCACAGTAAGCTTACGTTTACCCTGAAGCGAATTTTCTCGGAAGGACGTATTATACTTTCCGAATTCTTGTCACATTGCATTTACAGTAATAAATATAAAAGGTGAATTTGTTCAAAAAGGCGCCAAAGACGTGAGGCACCGGGTTTGAGGACCCGGAAAACCCCCTTAATATACGCCACTGGGGTGTTCCATATAATTTATTTTCACAAAAACATTGAGTTATTAATTTTTATAAATTTCGGTTGCCTTGATTTTGTAGCAATCTATTTGAAGTTAATTTAAAAATTATTATAAGCCTGATACAACGAGACGTCAAATAAAAATGAAATTATTTCTGATATTGCGTGAAAAATCGCTTAACTTACGTAAGTTATGATTTATTTAGGTTTCTTGTTTTTTTTAAAACAAACGACACAATATCTTAATTATGTAAGGGTAAATAAAGATTATTTTAGGATTTAGGGTATAAAATTAACCTCCCACAACAAGCGCAATGTGTGGGAAGATCTCGTAGGAGTTGCAGATGAAACGGTTTGAATAAACATTTTCCGATTGAATTTTTACGCAGGCGTTTGTTGTAAAAAAATTTCATTAATAATAAACTAACACTTACTAATAATGATAATAAAGTTGTCCAATTTTGGAGGCGATTTCTCCAATTTGCCATCGTTTCAAACCATATTTGGTGTCTAAAATTTGACGATGCTGCTGTTGGAATTTCCATAATTTTGTATAAATATCAAAAGTTCTACCAAAATATGCCTGCCACTGTTTATGTCCATACTGCGGTAGATCACTAAAACAAAACGATAAAATTACCCTTACAAACTTACCTCTCTTACTTTAATCCTAACTCATGTTTTCTTAGTTAAGGGAAAAAACAAGACCGAAACCCAAAAACACTTCCTTATACGTTTGGGTAAAAACAATCCCCAAACAAATCGAGATGGAATAAGTTAATAATAATAGTATGAGTCATCGATAAAGTAATAACAGTGGTTCAAGACAACATTTGTTCTTACCGTAACCCATTAAAAAGTTGCTTAGATTTTTCCAACAAATGGCAAAATTCCATCACAACTTTCCTTTCGTGCTCATCCATACTTGCCATTGCTACCATGTTTTTGTTATTTTAAACCAACATATCCAACTATATTGTCACTAATTCAGGCGGAATTCTACATGCAGGCGTCGAAAAATCGAACAGCAGACATCATGGTCGACGCCAGCGCCGCGACGGCGTTACGTCATCGCAATCGGTACATTCATGAAGAGCAAAGCACGAACTTGGGTTTTAATTTACACCCCAATTTTGTCTAATATAGGAATAGGAATACCGAAATGTAATAAAAATTTTTGTTGACGCAATCCTATGAGAGGGGTAGAAATAATTGTAATATGTTAATGGGAGTGGAGACATCTAAGGGTAGTTTGTGACTAAAATTATGTTAAAAATCAATATCTTCTTTATATTCTAACTTACAACCAAAGTTAGGGTGAACTCTAACAAGGGGTAGCAGTAACAAATAGGGGTTTATGGCTCCTGGTAAACGAGATTTTTATACAGAGTGCTACTAAAAAAAATAATCGTTGAAATAGGTTTAAGAATTAAATTAGAAACCTTTACTTGGACCTGTCTAGGATATTTTTCTACCCCCAGAAAAATTTAAATCTGAAAAAATCGGAAACTGGAAAGGAAGAGAACTTACGGGGGAGGAAGTAATACGAATAAAGAGAGATCGAACAGGACGATTTTTTTTGACTAGATGGGAGGGGATGGGGGATGTTTGGCACATATTTTTCAAGTCTTTACCCTTCATATTACATTCTGAAATTTTCCTAAGGAAATCGGAGAGGGTCAAAAAATCTTCGAAAAAAAAAGGAAAGAGTCTTTGCTCATTTTTGGGAAAAAAATTTCACCCCTTCAGATCTCGCCCCGATTTTCCCAGAATGTTATTTGGAGGGTATACACTTGGAAATTATGGGGCAAACTTCCCTCACCCCTTCCCACTGCTCCACACCTGGCTAGGAAACGTTCAGAATTGGGTTGTTCCAGAAAACTTTCTGAATTTTTTTGAACCAGATCGGAGGGGATGGGGGATGTTTGGCACATATTTTTCTAGTCTTTAGCCTTCATATTACATTCTGAAATTTTCCTAAGGAAATCGGAGAGGGTCAAAAAATCTTCGAAAAAAAAAGGAAAGACTATAGTCTTTGCTCATTTTTGGGAAAAAAATTTCACCCCTTCAGATCTCGCCCCGATTTTCCCAGAATGTTATTTGGAGGGTATACACTTGGAAATTATGGGGCAAACTTCCCTCACCCCTTCCCACTGCTCCACACCTGGCTAGGAAACGTTCAGAATTGGGTTGTTCCAGAAAACTTTCTGAATTTTTTTGAACCAGATCGGAGGGGATGGGGGATGTTTGGCACATATTTTTCTAGTCTTTAGCCTTCATATTACATTCTGAAATTTTCCTAAGGAAATCGGAGAGGGTCAAAAAATCTTCGAAAAAAAAGGAAAGACTATAGTCTTTGCTCATTTTTGGGAAAAAAATTTCACCCCTTCAGATCTCGCCCCGATTTTCCCAGAATGTTATTTGGAGGGTATACACTTGGAAATTATGGGGCAAACTTCCC
This sequence comes from Hemicrepidius hirtus, assembly GCA_963082805.1. Classification (NCBI taxonomy): domain Eukaryota; kingdom Metazoa; phylum Arthropoda; class Insecta; order Coleoptera; family Elateridae; genus Hemicrepidius; species Hemicrepidius hirtus. The sequence goes on from OY720165.1 coordinate 29,522,377, forward strand.
TCACCCCTTCCCACTGCTCCACACCTGGCTAGGAAACGTTCAGAATTGGGTTGTTCCAGAAAACTTTCGGAATTTTTTTGGACCAGATGCGAGGGGATGGGGGATGTTTGGCACATATTTCTGAAGTGTTTAGGGTTCATATTACATTCTGGAATTTTTTAAGGAAATCGGAGTAGGTGAGAAAATCATCCAAAAAAAGAAGAAAGACTATAAACGATCTGTTCTGTGCACTGTATAGAGATTGGAGTTGTTCACTCTATAGAACCTATAATGTATTAAAATTATTCACTTAACGAAATTATTTATTATAGTACAAAGTGTTCATATAATCGAGCACCTAACTGTAACTCCAAATTGGTTTCTATTTAAAGCGACACGATTGCATTTGCGGTATGGAAAAATGTAAAAAATAATAATCTTTTAATATTTTAATTTAAGGGTATGTGGTATATTTTGTGTTGTGTCCGAAGTCTATACATCAACAACTGTTTCCATTCAACGCGCTATATATTCCGTTTTCTGGCATGCAGAATACATTAGTGGTGACTTAATTTGTGTACATATCAGAATCGTGTCTTAAGCAAAAGAACGGTTTGATGCATTACTTCCCCGCCGGGTCAGTTTACAGACTTGATACCGTTGACCGGACGTGTAAAAGCGCTGTTTAACGTTACCCTGTCGCATATATTTGTTATAGGAAATTACTATAGTGTTGTTACATGGACTTATGTTGTCATATCCTGAAACGGACCCCATTCCCCGAATGTCTAAAATAACATTTCGAAAAATCATTCATAATCAGAATAAATGTCATTCATTATCTACAAATTATGTACTGCTCCAAACAATTTATTTTTTTTCTTCGTTCAATTCTTGGGTTACAATATTTTGCATTCGATATTTATTCGCGAAAAAATTACGTGTATGGACTCCTTCAGTGCTTTAACAAATCAATATTTGCACAAACTGCATTTCACTACAATTCTCTTCCCTCTCTCTCTCTTTCTCTCAATAAACATTGTACCATCATGTCATCCAATATTATTGAGTTTAGAAATGCCTGTCAAAACTGTAAGTTGGGTGCATTAACGCCTCACATTATCGCTTACCTAACAGACACGTGATAGCGCCCTTTGTGTTGACCTTTTGTCAACATCAACCCATCACTAGCATTAATGGAAGATTGTGACCCACAAACTGCACGTTTTCCTTGCCTTAATATAATTTAGAAATTGCATAAGGTACGTTTGTTACGTAATGAGAAGGGTTAGGGGTTATTTTATATAATTAGTAAATTGCGCCAACGATAAAAACGGAAGGGTATAAAAAAAATAAGAAAAAAAAAATAGTGTTGCGGGTTTGTAGGGAGTGTGTAATCGCAGCTAAAAATGAAAAAAAAAACAATAAAAAAAATGTATTAGGGATCCGGATTTGACCCGTGGTCCAACGAGTGTGCTGAGTTCAAATCGTCGCTTTAGGAAATTGCGCTAACGAGTCACCGCTTTTAAATTTCAACCTAAAGATTAATTTATTTAACAAAAAACAAGCTTTGTCTTATGGTAATACCTAAACAAGCAGTGCCTGCTACTTTCGTGCCGCTTAAAAAAAATTAGAACACAATATTGTCATTTCTCACATGACCAACATTTTGTATTTCACTTCCACGCCTGAAACAAGTACTAGTCACATTCTATTGCCCATTTTTTTAAACCCAAAACTGCCCTTTTTATTCTTAAATTACCATCAGTCTGCAATTATAACTTCACTTCAGATCCCAAGTGTTGCAAACACCCTCTTTAATTAACTGCGCCATTATCGCCCTAAAGCGACCTCTCGGCTAATTACCACAGCAGTTTTCGTTTGTTTTTTAAGTTAATTTTTTCAAACTTGTCCAACCCATACCCCCGTATCAGAAAAGCGGCTTCCCATTTATAACCTACCCCTTGAAAAATCTAAACCTTACATGCTTGAAATAAGCATCTCGACTTTAAATGAGTTTTTAATGTCTAAAGATAAAGAATTTTTATTTTTATTTTGTTCTAGAAATTTTTTAAGGGTAAATACAAGTAGTTTAGTTAGGGATTAATTTAGTTTTTTCGTGCTAATGTATAAGGGATGATGGTCAATAATAGGGTAGTTGAATATTCCGAAAAATGTAAGTTGTAACAAGGACAAGCACACCGGGGGGCATTGATCTTTTCCTGAAATACATCCCTATAAAACGAATATCAGGGTAGCTATAGATTTTGAATGAGTTTTATGTAAAGCATCTCTGTTGCAGGGACAGAAAGTATTTGGATTCGAGCTGCATGGCGCTCGTTTCCGGCAGCGAATGCACAATGCAACTTCCGGAGCGGTGACAATTGACTGACGCGCCACGCACTGCTAGCGGCTGTGCGAACTACTAAACTGATCGCCCTGTGTATGCCACCCCCATCGTAACTCACCATTGCCACCCTCCTGTACGATGACGTAAATGGATACATGATCATTGTGGGGGCTTGTGCTTGATCTGATTTAGATTACTTTGTCAATGGTTATTTTCACTTGTAGATACGGGTAAATATTAGCTGCGTTACGTTTCCACCCTATTACGCACATTCCTTCATCTCTATTCAGGGATGATTTTTTTTCTTTAAATTCAAAGCTACGGGATTGATTTTTTTATATTTATAATATTTTTTATTTGCCGAAGAAGAGCAGAAATCTAATTAAAATAATTGTTTCAAATGGAGAGAGATTTGCTGGGATGGAGGTATGTACAATCATGGACAAAAGTAATGTCCTTCGCCGCCTTATGCTTATGCAACCCATTGGACGAGTAAAATGCGAGATGTCTTAAACAAAAATTATTTAAATCGATTATTATTTTGTCCAACCCTTAAAGGTTAATTGTGTGAAATCCTGATAAAAATAGATCCAATGTCAGACGATATAAACCATTAATTAAAAGTAATTAGTATGTATTTACAATGTCGAGACCTCGGTTTGTCAAGTAATTATACTTTTAGAACCAGGTGTGAAATACAAAACGATCCATACACATAAAACACTTGTACAGATGTTTTTAGCGGGTAGTTTTCACCCCAATTCATTTGAAGCGTTCATTACGAAACCGATTACCTGAGCGTATAATGAAATTACTTAAACCTCAGCCGCTTGTTTTCCATCCTGAACTGAAAATGCGTTTGAATTGATTGAGGAAAAACACGCATTTTCTGAATGTATTATAACACTTCACTTCGGGACATATTTAACACCTTTAATTTATTCCTTGTAGAGCAAAATAGTGTGTTTGTAGTTTTAACTTTGCTATTACGTCGGGGGTGTTGCAGTTAATAAGCAAATGTCTTTTGTTTTTTCCCTATTATGACACACCTTGAGGAATTACGTATTTATGAGTCGTTAACATATTCTTAAATGCCAAGACTGACAGGGATAGAAAAAACTAAATTTTTGCATTGCAAATTAGCACATTACCACGACGTTTATCTAAAAATACAGGGTGATCAGTAATTAAAAACCCACAAGAACGTCAACGACCCAGGATGTCTTGTTTCTGCTTCCAGGGTGACTTTCCCATTCTAAAAATAAACATTTCGTTTTTGGTATTCAACAGTAGTTCGCGAGGTAGCATTGAAAATCACTTGAATGCGTAGCGAGAAACACCAGACTATACGGGTTCGATACGTACAGAAGAAAGACAGGCATCTAATTTACTAACGCAGCGGAAGTTCGCGATTTTCTCATCAACCGTACATTTTAGCTATATGACTACCTTATACTATGTGATAGACAATTCAATTTTGCATTCAATTATATAATAATATACAGGGTGTTTCATTTAAAATAACAAAGTTGCTTATTGTACTGTGAAAACCAAACACCCTGTATACGTGATATTAATTTAGAAGAATGCAGAGCTATATACTGAACAAGTTTTATATTTAAACTTTTTTCATATTTTGATTAATAAATGAGCTATAAGAGCATCAATTTTCGATTTTCAAAAACCTCGTAGAGGGCGCCACAGTGAAATTCTAGCATTAATCAAAAAACGAAAATACACCTAACACCAAGCTGCATAAGTATAGAAAATTTAAACAAAATCGTGTGGCCATTTCTTTTGTAATAATTTTTCAAAAATTTCAAAATTTTTGGAAAAGCGCCGTTGCGACGGTTTTTGGATTTACTAAATACATTTATTTTCATGGTATAGTACCGCCAAAGGGCTTTCAAACAAGTTGTTGCTGAACCTGATCAGATAACTGGTTTTTGAGTTGTGGGGCGTTAAAGCCAAAATTTTGAAAAATTCATAACGGCCACCATTTTCAAGTTAGAGAGTCCGGCAGAAAAATGCTTCTCTTGAATTATGGTCTTCTTTGATATCCCCTACTCAGATTTTCAAAATTCCGTTTCTGAAAAAAATGCTACCAAAAAAACATGTCTAACTTCCGCTTTTGATTCCGGATTTTTTTGAAAATTTTATTTTGTGAATGAATTTTCGATATACCCTTTCACCAAAAACGAAATGTTTATTTTTAGTATGGGAAAGTTCAGGGATGGTTTGCACCTCCACTTTTTTCTGTAGATACGGAAAAGTGTACATTTAGAGAATAAAGAAAACGAAAGGTAAGGGAAAATGTTTATCAACTATGATGAGTAAGAAACGATGATTCTGGCAATTTTAAAACGATTACCAGGAAGCAATGTCCTTCAACATACACGCGGCAACTTTCGGGTTAAGGGAATATTGCAGGGCCTATTTCAGAGTATCTAACAACCGGTATCTTTATCGGAAGTTCAGGAAGCGTAAGCGATCTGCTGCGACATTTGAGGACATAATGACATCATCAGCTTTGATCGTCGACCATACCGATCCGAACGACTTCCAATTAACTACTAAATGTCGCGATTTCAATCTACAATTATATCAATTAATATACCGTAAATTATTCTTCAAAAATATAATAGAAAATCGTATTACAATCATTTTCAATCCGATACTCGATTTAAAATAATTAAAAACATTTAAGAAAATTTCCTCTTAACCGACATATTATTCACTGGTGAGTAATGATTATTCACGGTAGTATATTATAATAAGAATTATTTACTAGTCGTGGACAATGGAAAAAATAATCGTGAGAACTTCTACCAACACTAAAGTCAGAATAAATAAAACGCGTGTCGCAATTCGTTCCGACGTCATCAAAATCCAGCGTCCTTAATCACGGCCAACCCCTATCATCACCACAAGGATATTCATAGCCAACAAATCAACCGGTCCTGTCAATATTGTTATGGTTTATGTAATACAGGGTGTCACGGTTTAATTCACTGCTTTACGGTAGTTAATTACGGAGATTATTTCGAGTAGGGTGGCGAATTGTACAAGAAGAGTCCATTAATATTTTTTTAGCTTCATTTCTGTTCGTTAAAACCGGATCTACGAGGGGGATAAGGTTAAATAACAACCCCCCCCCCACAGAGGCCAGGTATTAATATTATTACACAAAAAAATTTTGCGTTTAACATTCGTACTTCCCTCCCCCTAGAAAATTTCTCTAGATCTGCGCTTGGGGAAAACAAACAAAAATTTGTTTAAAAATTTTGATATCTTCCTTTGGTTAGACCTACTGGGATATCTTTTCCTTCTTCTTGAGCTGATTTAATATTTTTCAGTTTTTTAACCCTAGGTTTGGAAGATGTCTTCTGGACAAAAAATATGTAGATAACTTTTTCTGTAGAAGAAAATTCGTTGATTTCCTCATATAAAGAGAAGAAAACTAAACCGTAGTAAACATTTGACGGAGGAGAGAGACAATAAGATAATATTTATAGTTTTTGCCGATGGAAGGAATTAAAAACAAGCAATAAATTAACCAGAGGGCTAACACTAGCAAAATTTAGGTACACGAAATAGAACAGTTACTGCCCGTTATTCCACTAAATATGTGCATACGTAATATCGACAGCCATAAAGATTTATCAGACTGATATCATATGAATTATTAATGTACCATTCTGTATTAATTAACCGAACACTACAAATGGCAATACTACACAAACTTAATTCAAAAATAATAATAATAATCGGTGCCAACTTTAACCCTATTCTTAAATTAATATTAAAGTGGAGTAAATGCACCCCTTAAAAAACAGCTAGACCAGGTGTGGTAACTCCTAACGTGTCATTAGTAATATAAATCAGAAATTCCCCTCACTTTATCCCTAATGAGGTTTAACGATAACATACACTTTAATTTAACTAGACTTTGATATGTGGCCGCTGTCCACAACGATTGAAACTAAGAACCTTTTAAGAAACAGCTGAATCATACATTGGAAGAGTTTGTTAAATTATGAAAAATTATGCGTGACTTAAAACGTTTCTACTAATCATAGAAGTTTATTTTTGGATAGAATATTTTTTTCTGGCTTCTATGCCGAATTCTTTGTTTGCAATTTTTTATATTACAGATTCACCAAAACTAACCCCTTCTTTCTGTATTTATTATCACTTTACCCTATAGCAACGTAAACCTTGATAACCATTCCAAAAAAATATTAATACATAAATGCATATCTTACATAATACACAATTAGTCTTCGAATTTAATAACCCACCCTTGTATATTAATATACTTTCAAGAAGGATTTCAGGCTTTTAATATTGTCCTGATAAATCTTAGATAATGTAGAATGTTTTCGGTTAATTTATCCCTAAGCGCAATGCTTGATGTAACATATTGTAGCTGCTAATGATGAGCACTATCAAGGAGGCTATGGGTTTAATTTACTGGAAGGAAATCGCTGATCCATGACATTTAACGGGTGCCCAAGTCGATACTACAGCTGAAAATTATAGGCAATAGGCCTCGATTTCTTTTTAAAACTTTCTGATAGCGTATTGGTTATCAGAAAAATGATTTTCTTTTTTTAAAAATTAAAATATACAGGGTGCCCCAAAAAGAACGGCATCCAGTTTTAAGGGCATGTTCCTTTCGTGAAAATAAGAGGAAAAATTCCTATTAACACGGGTCCGCAAATGCTTCGTTACCGAGATACAGGGTGTTGAAAGTTAATTGTAAAAAATATCGATCTTTTTTTCATTTATTCGGAAATGACTAGGAATTAAATTATAAAAAGTAAGCAAACCGTGTGTATGTACATTTGCTATAAGTGGACCATATTAGTCAGTTTTTTCCTTCTCCAGTGGCGTAACTACCGGTGGGTATGTGGATATTTCTGGAGGAAAAAATGGTACGCCACTGGTTTTTTTGTTTTGACACAATTTTCAAATTTCTCAACTAATTTACGGTTGAAACAGTCTCTTGAGATTTTTTCCTACCATTAACCGTTTTCGTGTAAATCACACTTCAAAGATGAAAAATGCGAATAAAAAAATAACTCTGCAAATCCGTTTTTTGAATAATGACCGCCTTTAGCCTCAAAATTTTGTTCGAAGAATAGAAGCTTGTCTTGAAGCTAATGGCGGTCATTTAAAAGATTATTTCTAAAATAATAATAATAATCATTTCGGAATATATGAAAAAAATTTTCAACACCCTGTATCTCAATGTCGAACCATTTGCGGACCCATTTTAATAGGAACTTTTCCTCTTACTTTCATGAAAAAAACATGTAAAGGATGTTACGAATACGTTGCCGGCGTAAAGTCTGTTAAAGTCTGGCGAGCATGCTGGCTAGGGACTCAAACTTGTATCTCCATATAAAACAATTAGCGCAAGTGTAAATTAACAAATTTTTTTCCTGGGTTATAAATATTCCTTATTGTTACTCTGTCACGTCTTTAAAATTCCAGGCTCGTAAAATACTCGTTACTTTTAATTGGAAACCGTAAAATTTCCTTTACTGTTTCAATCAGATTTAGATTAATTATCCGTAATTACAAACAACCATGAAATCTTACAAAATCATCAAGAATAAAACCGAAAAATGCCTATCTCGTGCAAAGAGAAAGATTCTGATTCTGCTATCAGTCTGATATTGTGTTAACACGAAGGTCTAAAAGGCCGCGATACAAGGAAGTGACGTAAAACGAGTGCCTGATTCAGAATCTACACGCAATGTTGGTTGCGATAGTCTGTACAACAATAAAATATAACAAAATGGAATAAATTTAATGTTTTTTAAACGTTATGAATGAAAAAAAATGTTATCTAGTATCACATTCTAAAAAAAAAATTAATCAGGGGAGGGTATGGAGAGAACTCAGACATACGTCCTTAGACCTTAATATGTATTCGAATAATTTTGGTTCTGGTTTTCAAGAATATTTCAGCAATATTTTTACCCATTTTTTTATAAAAAGAAATTTAATCAGGGGAGGGTATGGAGAGAACTCAGACATACGTCCTTAGACCTTAATATTCGAATAATTTTGGTTCTGGTTTTCAAGAATATTTCAGCAATATTTTTACCCGATTTTTTTATAAAAAAAAATTTAATCAGGGGAGGGTATGGAGAGAACTCAGACATACGTCCTTAGACCTTAATATTCGAATTCTTTTGGTTCTGGTTTTCAAGAATATTTCAGCAATATTTTTACCCGATTTTTTTATAAAAAAAAATCATCAAGAATAAAACCGAAAAATGCCTATCTCGTGCAAAGAGAAAGATTCTGATTTTACTTGCTATCAGTCTGATATTGTTAACACGAAGGTCTAAAAGGCCGCGATACAAGGAAGTGACGTAAAACGAGTGCCTGATTCAGAATCTACACGCAATGTTGGTTGCGATAGTCTGTACAACAATAAAATATAACAAAATGGAATAAATTTAATGTTTTTTAAACGTTATGAATGAAAAAAAATGTTATCTAGTATCACATTCTAAAAAAAAAATTAATCAGGGGAGGGTATGGAGAGAACTCAGACATACGTCCTTAGACCTTAATATTCGAATTCTTTTGGTTCTGGTTTTCAAGAATATTTCAGCAATATTTTTATCCGATTTTTTTATAAAAAAAAATTTAATCAGGGGAGGGTATGGAGAGAACTCAGACATACGTCCTTAGACCTTAATATTCGAATTCTTTTGGTTCTGGTTTTCAAGAATATTACAGCAATATTTTTACCCGATTTTTTTATAAAAAAAATTTAATCAGGGGAGGGTATGGAGAGAACTCAGACATACGTCCTTAGACCTTAATATTCGAATTATTTTGGTTCTGGTTTTCAAGAATATTACAGCAATATTTTTACCCGATTTTTTTATAAAAAAAATTTAATCAGGGGAGGGTATGGAGAGAACTCAGACATACGTCCTTAGACCTTAATATTCGAATTATTTTGGTTCTGGTTTTTTAAGAATATTTCAGCAATATTTTTACCCGATTTTTTTATAAAAAAAAAATTAATCAGGGGTGGGTATGGAAGGAACTCAGACATACGTCCTTAGAACTTAATATTCGAATTCTTTTGGTTCTGGTTTTCAAGAATATTACAGCAATATTTTTACCCGATTTTTTTATAAAAAAAATTTAATCAGGGGAGGGTATGGAGAGAACTCAGACATACGTCCTTAGACCTTAATATTCGAATTCTTTTGGTTCTGGTTTTCAAGAATATTTCAGCAATATTTTTACCCGATTTTTTTATAAAAAAAAATTTAATCAGGGGAGGGTATGGAGAGAACTCAGACATACGTCCTTAAACCTTAATATTCGAATTATTTTGGTTCTGGTTTTCAAGAATATTTCAGCAATATTTTTACCCATTTTTTTATAAAAAAAAAATTAATCAGGGGAGGGTATGGAGAGAACTCAGACATACGTCCTTAGATCTTAATATTCGAATTCTTTTGGTTCTGGTTTTCAAAGAATATTTCAGCAATATTTTTACTCGATTTTTGTATGGGGTATATACGGCGTTCTGAGAAGGTTAAGAATATTCAGAGAACCACGCAGAACAATTCCTAAGGCTTGGAGCTTTGGGGTCCTGTACGACTATGACTTAGTAATGGGGGGGGTCTGAAAAACTTCTTGAACTGGAATCTCAATCTTGATGTTGAGATGAGGTTCATATCTGGACAGTTTTGTAACAAAATTTTGTTACATTATAATGAGCTCTGTGAGTCTTTTCTTACAGAACACAAAAAACGTACCCTTTACGATTAGTCATTTAGTTGTAACGCAACCAACAATTATTACTCGTGTAACATAATCAAAATTCTAAACAAATTCCGAAGGTGAAAGTGATGATTACAAGCATTTTAGATGGGATATCTCACGAAAGCTCAATCACGCTTTTACCTGTTGAGCTTTACCTTTAATTAAATTTATATATCAGGTCTGCTTATGTTTTTATTTTTCCTAGCAACTTAATTTTCTTTATATTTCTTGGAAAATATTTTTTTGTTCGGAAATGTAACAATAAAAATGACAAATTCGATTATTATTAGGCAATCAAAATAAAATTAAATTGTAATTTTCTCTAGCTATGAAAATCATTTATCAATGTCAGAAATGTACAACAATTATTCATACACATACCCAACTTTTCATATTTTCTGATGGATTTTTGTTCTGGAAACGTGTATAGGATATTAAATTAAATATTTGTAGAGAAATATATCTTACGCAGATTGTTTGAGTTAGAGGGGGTTGATATCTATTTTACTGTTTACAATATTTAAAAAAATATTTCTTATAAAAGAATACCATAATAATTATTTTCAACTAGTTTCACCCATTAAGAGTCCTAGGCAAAATATACAGAGTGTGTTCTTTAAAAAAAGAAGTCTTGGTTTTCTGCAACTTTCAGTTGAAACATTTTTATATTAATTCTTAGGGGTTGTTTTCCGTTAAACCGTTTAATAAAACATAAGAAATATCAATTTTCATTTCTTTAGGGGTCGGTGTTAAGCCACAGCGAATAAAACATTAAATAACTAAATTTCAAGCAGGAATATTAGCGTTTTGGTAACCACAAATTCGACGGTAAGTAAAGAAAATGAGGTCCTGCAGGGAAAACTCAAACAGCAGCGTAATCAACCCCTAGAGAGGTGGTGCCGGCGATAGTGGGGGTGGCCCGCCCCTAAAGGAACCGCCACTTGCGATATTGCTTCCTGCCATTCCTGCCGGCGCTACGTGTTCCGCAGGACCTGCATTACACTTCCTGTCAACACTGTCTTCCTGCACCATTGACTGATTCCTGCCTTGCCGCAAGTGTTACGGCAGGAAAGGAGTTCGCATAAAGTAGTGCCAGCAGGAAGGATCCAATATATTCCTGTTGTATTATTTCGATTTCGCGTGCTTTAATGACATTTCTGGGTTACCGCGTGTGCATCCCTTCCTACAGAAGATACTTTTTTGGGGAAAATAAATAATTAACAGGAACGTTATATGGTGCTCGTATCAAATTTTTTTATATGAACTTTAATATTAAATAAAAAAGCAATTAATTATTTTTAAATTATTTAAACATAATGAGTTTAATAAATAAAGAAAATCTTAAAAAATGATTTATTTTAACGCAGAGTGTATAATGGACTTTCTTCTTGTAACGTAATTATCTGAGGGTGAGGTAAGTTAAATATTTTTTGTAGAGTAGATTTTTTTGTTAAATATTTTTATGTCCCGTCACCTTCTGGCGTTATTCCAAATATTCAAGCCACAAAAGAAGTGGGTAATAAATTGTTATAGTAGCAGGATAACCATCAGATGCATTTTGTTGGTTGTATGTAGCAATAAAAATGTTTTGTGTCGGTTAATATTCTCTGTGTGTATGCGCTACGGAAATATAATAAAATTCATAATTTGTAATGTTGACATTTTTGTCAACAAAAATTATTTTCAAATTACACAACCGATATTAGAAAAAATACCATTACGTAATAGGCCTTCGATTGTTTAATTTTATTTTATTCTAAATATACAAAAACTATCCCATAATTTTCCAAACAAAAATTTTTAACAGAAAAATTCTTCCGTAATTTTTAATCAAGCTGCAGTATAAAGTCAAACGAAGGTTATAATTTAATTTTAGCAAATATAAAGCATGCACGTATAGTGGGATATTATTTGGATATTAAAAAAGTTAGATAAATATCTACACATAAGAGGGTGTTTTAGCTTGAAAAATGTTTAGGTACAGCATTATTAATAACGCAAAAAAATTGTGGGAGCTGAAAATGTATTCATTATGTAAATTAATTTTTGTTACACCGTGGAAAATATTATTATTCTTCACTTACTGTTCGTATTTTTTAAAGGTTATAGTTGGAAGAATTTATTTTAATTTTTATAAAAATATTAAAGAGTTAAGGACTCAGTATGCGAATCGTTGGAACCTGGAGGAAATCTAACCCCCAGGACTTTATCTGAAAAAAAGAGCGCATAAAAAATATTACCGACGAAACCGGGTTTGAACCCAGGAATTCTGGATCCAAAGGCGCTACGACAAATTTTGACCGCCACACCGCGATAAGGCAAAATATTAGCGGCTTGCTATGGTATGATTTTTCTTGGAAAATGGTTACATAGAGAGACCCTACACCTTGCGGAATATTTTCCTGACAACTTCTTGGACTCCTTAAAAAATCCTGAAAATTATAAGAAGTTCCAATACCTACCACATATTTAAAAAAAACTTTGAAATTCCTATCCGAATTGGTGAGAAACTGCCTACATTGAATTTTTGTCCTGGCTCCTTCACAGGACATTTTTCTGCTAATAATTTTAAAGCATTGGATTAGAAATCAAACAAATTTAAAGAGAAAAATGTAACATTTTTCAATTGCGAAATGGATCCATCGATGCCTTCTTCTGTACCTTGAAAGGACATCCGCAGGACTAATTCTTGCCGAGAATTTTTATTATAACTTGACTGACACTGAACGAAATAATAAGAAAATTATTTTAGTTGCAAAGATTTTTTCAAGGACTCCATATCAAAGTTTCGTCCTGTACGTTCCAGGATATTTCAAGGACAATTTTTGATGAGAATTTTAAAAACCGAACTTGTATTGAAATATTCAGCTAACGAATACGTTTTATCCTAGTTCTCCTGTAGCTTAAAAAGACATCCGCAGGACTAATTCCCGCCCAAAATTTTATAAGTACAGCAAAATTATTAATAGTGAAGCAAATATTAATAAAATTATTTTAATTGCGAATAATATTCCTTCAAGGACTCCATAGAGATTTCGTCCTGTACGTTCCAGGACATTATCAAACCAGAATCAAAGATGGCCATTTTTAAACTCATTGTTGTAAATTTCGCGTTTTCCCTTTGTGTATATCGTCCTGGACATATTTTTATCCTGGGGGGAAAAAGGGAGTGATAACAGCGGGCTGAACGCATGAAGGTGGCGGTGTTGTTTTATAGCGACAAGGGCATTGTAGCCGACCGGAACTGATAAAAAGGTGAAATATAGTCCGGAGGACGGGAGTTATGGATGAACTTGGCGGGGACCACACCTAAATCTTAGAAACGTTGTCGAAAGTTATAAGTTGATTGTTATTTATTTTTCCTTGGGAAAAATGACAAAGAAAACGGATTTATTTTTTTATTTATCAAGTTTTGCGATTTATGTTTGATACAAAGGGGTGTAGCAGAAATTATATACAGGGTCGTTTCTTTATAATCTTTTTAATTGAATATGATACGCGGACGAAAAAATATTTTCGGACTCGGCATTGCCTCGTCCTGAAATCTAAAAAAATTTTTCGTCCTTGTAACACAAAAAAATTATTAACGGACTAGGGATATATTGTGATGCAAATTATTATTTTTAATCTGCCAGGTTTAAATTTTTTTTTACTACTTTATTTCCTTATCTACCCTAAAATTACCAAAAGACATTTTACGAACACCCTATATTTCCTATGACTAATCCGGTACCATTTATATTGCATAATTATACAAAGTAAAAGCAATAAAATAAAGTACACGCTATATCGTAGGTAATTGATAACAAGTCCTGAAAAAATAACAAACAATACTAATACCGTATAATAAAGTTTAGTAGACGCAACATTTTATATTCCGCAACTTCCAACGATAATCTAAAAATAAAATTTGTAAAACAGTGCATAATGAGATGAGGGAGTTCTTCCTGTACGCTAATTGAAACGGAAACGAACAATCGAGTTGGCTGCGACAAACTCGCGTGGCCCGACTTCAATCCGCTGATAACATGGTTGATAACGCGCATAAACTTATCGTGTAATCATTCCACAACTCCATTGGTGATCAGATTTGATGGGATTGACTGAAAATTCGAACCGATTATTATAGGTTCTCCCCCCCCCCTTTCAATCGATTACCAAGTGCTTCTTGTGATAAAGTATTAAACTTGAAGATAATGTGATTGAAAGTTATTAAGAAAGTTTTTACGTTTGGTTTTGATTTTGGAGATTTTTTGAAAATTTGGAAAATATGAGGTAAGAATATTCTATGGATTTTTATTTATGCATGTTAAAAGGTTATTTTTTTTTTCGCGTTTTGGGACATTTTTTGAAAAAAATTCTTTAAATAGAAAAAAATTTTCAAGGTTCGAATACAGATATCCCCATCCTAATTCCATCCCCATTTTAAAAATTAAGTACTTGAAGGATAATTAAACCTCAGTTTTATGAGAAATACCTATTGTGTTACGCGTAGATTTATTTGCTGATTTATGTGCGTAAGATGCTATCGCAGAAAAAAAAATTATATCGGATTTAAAGCGACATGCAATTGCTTTTCATCGTAAACAAGGAAGACCCCTACACTGCATTGTAATTAAATGCAAGCTGTTGAAAATTAGAAGAATCGAAAAAAAACACAGTTTGAGAGAAACAAACCTTCATTCTGTAAAATTACTGAAATTATAATCAGAAACTGTGTGTGGACTGCAATTTCCAATCATCAAATCTAGGCGAAGAAAAATTTACAAAAACTACCCCTAAATATTTTTTTCGAAGACGCCAGATTTAACAAATGAAGATTGTGATAAGCATTTGGTCAGAAAACCTAGCAGAGGACTCAACAAATTTTTTAAACGCTACCATGGCCTGTATACTCGCCAGACTTAACTCCAAACTAATGGAGGAGACGAGTTTTCGTTTTTTGCTTCCATTATTACCTAGTTTCTAAAATGTCCCAACCCCTCTAACCCAACTCGAGTTTATTCTTTAACTGGAAGCTAAAGTTAACCGGAATTTTATCTGGAATAAAGTACAGAACAGATATTTCTTTTTGCAGTTTTTTTCTATTCTAGTTCCGATTTAAAAGTAAACTAAAATATATTAGGTACTTATTATTCCCATTATTGTTTTTTTATTGTTTTCAAAAGTGAAACAATTAATCTACAAGAAATGTTAGCGATTCGAACAAGGCTCATTGAACCAAACAAACGGAAGCAATAAGTGGGATAATGTATGGACAAGATTTCCTTTCTTGTATAAACTATTGTGACCTAATTTTACTTTCAACCTTCCTATTAGAATTTTTTTTAGGTTTGTTAAAGGACAGTGATGACTCGTCCTGATGTAATCCCGATCTTTTTTTTTTAAATAACGTATTAAACAAATAAATAAAAAATGGGTTTTCCATTAAAACACTTTCGTTTTATGTTTTCAGGAAAAAGTGCCCTCTTCGCAGGAAGATGTACGAGAGTTCGTGCTCGTATCAGAGTGCCCTGGAACTCAAACGAAGTGGAAGCACTGGATGTCCGTTAGGCATTAAAAGTGAAGAATTTGGTACGGCTGCAGATTGGCCAGCTTATAGATTTTGCAATCCAAGCACTTTCGAGCAGTTAAAGCAAAGCGTTGAAAAAGCGAAAGCTGCACTTCAGGTAAAGTTTTCTTAATTTTTTTTATATTTAATCGTAAGATTTTCTTTTTAAAATTTATAGGACAGAAGTGGCTTTCTAGGAGCAGGAAGCGCTTTTAGTGATTTATATGGTGGTGTTAGCAGTGGAAGAGCTCAAGACACTTTACAAGACTCTAGGTTACGTGATGGTGAAGGGGATATTAAAAGAACGTCTCAGGGTAAGTGAAAATTTTGATTACTACCATTAGAAATATTAAAAAAAATTAAAGTTCTGAAAAAAAAATTTTTCAATTGGAATTCGATTTTTAATTTTTTCAAAGTATAAGATTTTTAATATAGAGTACGAATCCGGAATTATTTTTCAATCAAAAAACGTCAAAATAGTTAAAAAATGATATTTCAGGAACAAAAAAATTCCAACTACGTAACGACTGTTTAGTTTTAATATTGTCATGACAAGGACAAAAAATGGAAATGTTCTCCATTATTATTTATTTATTGCTTTTACAAGATTATTTTTCTATTTTCTGGATGGTTTTATAGCTTATGATATGCATAAGTATGTGGATGGTAAGATATTTCCATAATAGATGTATCAGAAATGCTGAAAAAATCATAACAAAAAGGTCAAACGTTTTAGTCTAACCGGAAACATTTTTTTACGCTAAATAAGGAATATTTTCTTTTGTATTTCAATGGAAATCAGAATTGCACGGGGTTGGTATCATGATACCATATTTTTAAGGGTGGAAACCGCATCAGGAAATACCAAAAAATTTTTGTTAGCCGCGTAGAGGACGGGGCAAATTCGGGCCTTAGCCACAGGATGGAAAATCCATGGGGCAACATTGTTTTTTTAGGGCGGCATTTTACAGAGCAAAGCTTTCCACATATTGCGCACTGTATGGGGTTTAGCTCCATCTTGCTGGAAAAATCCTTGGCGTATCCCGTCATTTTCCTTGATTTAAAATAAAAATATTCTAACACATACATTAGAACCTTCACTAAATTTCGGAAATATCTACCCTTAAA
Source organism: Hemicrepidius hirtus (assembly GCA_963082805.1). Classification (NCBI taxonomy): domain Eukaryota; kingdom Metazoa; phylum Arthropoda; class Insecta; order Coleoptera; family Elateridae; genus Hemicrepidius; species Hemicrepidius hirtus. The sequence goes on from OY720165.1 coordinate 29,539,194, forward strand.
AAATATTTCTTAAATATTTAAAAAATTCCCCCGCTTTTAATAATAATTTACACTCACTGAAATACACAAGTTTTAATTTTGAAAAAAAAACTACCCTTAAGGGAAAATTTTCGACTAAGTAAACAAAAGCGCAAACCGTGTATTTTCAGGAATGACTTCACCTGTCTGAAGCTTAACGGTGTTGATCTCTGAAAGCTCTGAAATTTAAGATGGTAGTCAAAGATGAAACAGTGTATCCATGGCAACCCCTGTCACAAACCCCATTGGCCGCGTTTTATCTCTTACGCTAGCGCAGAGAGCAGAGCAGGCATCTCACACTAACAGGGAGAGTTCAGACGCCATTGCTCACAGATCCCAGATTAGAGATTATTGTTCAAAGGGAATTTGACAATTTCAACTTGTACGAAGTGATACTCCCTTAGGCTCATAAATTCTTTGCGGGGGATGAAAACTGAAACAGTGCAGTACTACATGTACACTCGTAACAAGAAAAGTCGTAAGGAAGAGACTGAATTTAAATTAAAAGAAGTTTTAAATATGAAATTCAGAAACAAAGGTCCTGACAATAATAACAGTCGCGGGAATAAAGAAAATAAAGAATTCGTCCTAAATTATAAATTCAAAGGAAACAAAAAAGGGGGTCGCAACAAAGAAGCGGAGACATTGCAAAGTTCTTGGGGAAAAAATATAAAAGAAAAATAACAAAAGTGTGTTGGCTTTTCAAATTAATGATTTATTTTGGCTGAGGCCAAGATGGCGGGTCCGGAAGCGCCCGGAGAGATGCGGAACTCCGGAAGTGACGATCGTAGCGCTTCTGAACACCTGCAGAAAATTCTTACTACTTTTATTGTTACTGGTCCACTCTTATGAGAGTTTTTAAGAAGTTATAAAAAACTTTACGCATAATATTATAAAAGTGAATGTATAATTAAAAAACCCACCGAAAAACGTACAGTCCAAGGACTGTAAAGTACAATCCGGATTACAAGGAAAGATTATTATGCAAAATATTTTTGTAAACAAAAAAATTAGTTAAGTATTTCGAAAACCCACTTATATAAGCAAATTAAATTTAACATTACGGACTCCATAGAATGAAAAATCTCCATACAGTGAACAATGTCGATTACCTGCTTTATTTGCTCACTCTAACCATCAGCGCTCAAGAAGTTCAGGACTTTAGATTCTAAAGACCCATTAGGACCAAGACAAATGTTAAAATAGATTTTTTTATGCGGGACCTACACAGGGTGTTCAAAATATAATGTTCCCGGGAACAAATCGCGATTCAGAGAAAAGTTTTATGACGATTTTTAATTTAAATATCCATTACAACAATGTTACTATCGTTGCTCTGATAATAGTAGGCTTACACAATTCAATTGTCTTAAAAGTATTCCAAGGCAAGCGAGATAAAAAAATGTTTAAAATTTTATGCAATAGGTTTGGAATTATTGTCGGTTATGTGCGCATCCATTTATGTAAACATTTTAAATTTATAAGTTCCATAGAGTGAACACTCTCGATACAATGAACAGATTTCCTGTTCTCTAGTTGCAATATTTTCAATCAAACGCCTTCGTGATCTTTTGAACATTACTTTAATAATGAATTAAAATTGCATAAAAAATTTCTATTAACACTTTTGACTCCTACTCTTTCCTCCTAATCAAATCAATCAACCAGGGGCGTAGATTTAAGGAAGGTTTGATTTCGATCATTTTTACCAACTCACATAATTCGGATTAAAAAACATTTCCATGCATAATCATAATAAAATGTACTTACCCGTATCGTGTGTACTGCACTACACTGAGTGTTGTTGCTCTTGAGGTTCTGCAACAAAATAAAATTCTTCAGAAATTTTCTCATAAATATTCAAATATTTCTGAAACATAGGGTTCTCGTTTAATTTTTTAAACCATCAGAATTATTATTATAGCATTTCAATCAGGTGACCTAGGTGGCCCGTTTTAAAGTTCCACCAGTAGAACTATTTAGCGTAGGAGTTTTAGGGCCGGTCTTTCAATTCGGATCTAACTTCCAGTTAAGCTAACTATCGGTCAATCATCATAGTTACCGTTGTTACAAAAATTGTTTCCATGACAAAAGACCGTGGGTTATAGTGTTTAATTCAGGTGACCTCGCTGGCCAGTTTCAAGGTTCCCTACAAGAAGTAGATTTTTAAATCTCTAAGGGCCGGAATTCCAATCTCAGTTTTGCTGATCTGGGCTTGAAACTGAGTTTAGAGCTTAGAGACCTTTTAGTGAACAAGTCTGGCTGATAAGCCAATGAGTGTTTTGTGTCGGAAAAAAACAGAAAACGGAGTTAATAACTCTAGTGTGCTGGGCGTTTACATAAAACGTTTTTAAGGATAATGACATGAATAAATTTTATATGGTGTGGCATCTCTCACTTACCACACACCAGGGAATCTTTTAGGGGATGATGCTCGTCCTTTTAGCGCCTTTTATCATCACCCCAGTCGCTTATCACACCACCTACTGGCGAAAGAATGACTTGGAGAAATTGCGTCGAAATATACGCTCATTCACTCGACGTCGTCGTCGGTCCTCCCCTACTATTATATATTTTTTATTTTAGCAGCAGGGCTAAAAGTTAAAACTCATAAAATAACGCAAATAAAAGCGTGTGCTTCACAAATTAAATGTTTGTCAGATGTAATTACCATTATCACTGTTTCTTCACATCGGAAGTCGCCCGTCGCGACACTATACGAGACATTCTTGACACAATCTCTCTAATTTTTCTCGCTTCTTATCGAATAAAAAAATGCTACGTAATTTTTCAACTTTAAATTATCGCGTCTTTCACAAAGAACAAATATTTTCTTCTGTTCTCTCTAGATTTTTTCCCCTTTTTATTTGTTTTTGTCCCATTTTTTTTTATAATATTTTTTTATTCTCTGTCCTAGTAAAAATTTGTTAAGTGTTTATCTGCGACCTTTAAAATTTGAAAAAAAAGGGTTTTAAGTATTTAAGGTGCGGGAACAATCATTTTAAACGAAGCTCGATAGCGAACATAATTGATTTTGATCGGCTGTCAGATGATAGTGCAGATATAAATATCTTGTATCATAAAGATGTGGGGGGTCAGAATGATACCCTAGGTTGCTGAATTGTGACCGCCACGCCCTGGTGGTTAGCGGGTGCTAGTAATTGATATATTGGCGATGGTTGAATGTACGCTTTTACTGTGCGTGGGAACAGCAGTTTTCTTTAAAGGAGGAGGAAAAGGCTTCATCCTTATTTATGATTTACAGGATTTATGGATTTTAAAAATATGCCATAAAATTACTTTGTTGTTTTTAAAACACGTCCTGTACCTATATATTTGAAATAATGTATGACGCGCAAACTAACTGTGGCAACACAAATTTCAGAACGCTCTGTATACACTGAACTTTATTTTCTAAATTCAAATCCCCAGAAAGTATTTAAGTTAAACTGTAATTACAGAAAAATATTTGTAATGTCAACCGAGGCTAACGGCTTGACGTGCCTTCCGAAGCACAGTCGGTTTTCTACATGGCAACCCATCGCAATACATTTACAACCGATCGAAATTCTATTTAGCTGACAAAACCAGGAAAACTGGGTGGTAACTTGAAAGCTTGGAATGTATTTTTTGGGAAAATTTTCCTGAATCTCGATACTCGAATTTCTTAAGTCTGTTCTTGTAATTTCCTTAAAAACTAATGTTGAGTTCAGGGTCATAACAATAATAAATAATTTATTTTTACGAAAACAATCACAACAACAGAATTTGATAGCAGGCAACGCAATTAAGCTCTCGTATCCAATATGGCGTCCGGAAGCTGGGCATCAATCACCGTGCACACGTCAATTAGCCCCCGGAAACACGTCACTATCAATTTAAGCAACGCCCGCTCATCGCCGGATCACATAACCTATATTGATTTGCTACACTTTTTGTGGATTGTTGGAAAAATTGCTTGTCGACATTTCACCGCTGCTCACTTTAGTTAACAATCATCGTTAATTGTATTGTGCACGGCGGCTTTGTTTGGTTAGTGGTTGTTGTCACGCATCGCCATCAAGTCACCCGTGGGAATCGGGGCCACCCCTGATCTCTGATACAAGAAAGACGCACTTTATAATGCAATGCTAGAGTGCGTGTTTGGTTCATGCCCTAAATCGTTAAATGGATCGAAACATATGCCCTTCGTCCTCCTCAAGGGACCCCTGTCAACATTTATTTGCTAACGTAATCTTTATGTTTCTATTTAGAGACAGGTTAATTATAGTACATTTTTTTATAAACACTCCTTTCAATTATTTCGCTCCGACTTTCGTAATTCTTCTCATTTAGAACATATTTTTTTTAATTACAACAATTTGAAACTTTTTTATCAGACTCGAACTATTCTCTGGAAAGGAAAGGGTTCAGCAAGAGAACTGTGCCTCAAAAAAATCTGAGAACGAGATTGGAAATATGTAACTGAAAACTGAAAGAAATTCGAATAATCGCCGAACAGCAACTACTGCTGAAGAAGTTAACCGATTTCAGAAAATTCCGCGGACAGTTACAACTTACAAGCAAGGATTTCAAAATTTTTTCAGGACAATTCAGGACGTTTCAGAGTCGCCTATGGAACGCCACGACTTTAATATTGAGAAGCTCAGAATAATCACCGAACCGAAACGAACCGAACGGTAACTGAAAAAATTACTGTAAAAGTCTGAAAAACTGCACACGTCTTCGTAATGGTAAGCTTACAGTTCTGTAACGTAATCGGCTTCAGAAAATTTTGAGAATAAATACCGGCGTAAGAACTTCAGAATTTTTTCAGGATAATTATTTTTATGTAAAAGGTTCGAGGTTTCAGCAACAATGTTGCTATAACTGTTAAAAAATAAAAAAAAAAGTCCGGAATGTTCCCGAAACAACAAAGACCGGCGAAGACAATTCTATAAACAATTACCACCCACTACGCCAAGATTCCAATATACTTTCAGGATAGCTACTCCTGAAGAAGTTTGAAATATTTGCCGAACGATAATTAAAAAAGACTATAGTTTCGGATTTCAGAAAATTCTACGAACTGTTACCACTATGTAAAGAATTTCAGGACAACCCCTGCTGAATAAAGGCTCTAGAGTTTCAGAACAGTTTGTGAACACCTACAAATGCTGAAACTGAACTGTTCAATAAGTCCTGAAGTTTGTAGCGCCTGTAATATATTATAAAAAAAATCTGAGAATGTTCCGAACATTCGCCGAACAGCATATTCGTGACGTGGTTTTCAGAGCAGTTTGTGCGGTAATTGTTAGGGCTATTCAGAATATTGGCCAAACAGAAAATTGTCCGAACAGTCACCACTACATGAAAGGGAGCGGTATGGTTTGAATAAGGGTGAACGGTTTTCAAAGCAGTCTAAAGGGCACGCGCACATGTTCGGTTCGGTTCGGTTCGGTCAAAAAGGATGGTGCCGTGCCGAACCAACGTAATGCGCGGGCTACCATTCATTTCCATGTATTTTAATTTTTGCCGATCGGACGGTTCCGAACCGAACGGAACCGAACCGAACAAATGTGCGTGCTCCTTTGATAGAAAGTTAAAGTGGATTTTCCGAACAACAACTTCCTCCTAGGGCGAGGATCTTAACAGATGTTTAGATTAATAGTTTTCTTCGACAATTCTTAATAACAATAGTTCCATTACGTAACAAGTCACGAAAGTGTCACTTTACGCCCCCAAGTCCCGTTTCGTGATGCGCTCTTTTTACTGTTTTTCCTGTAAGCGCTTTAATTAATAAAACAATTTAAGTTATTGATCATAGTTTCGACTTACACTGACGAAAGTATGATAAGATAAATAAATTGAGTATGAAAACTTTCAAATTTAATTAAATACTCTTGTTTACGTAGCTAGAGGTTAAAAACATAAAAGAAAAGTTAAAAGCAATTCGTCTCGTCGCTATAACACATTATCCTAGCGCGTTTCTATAAAAAGGTATTATTGCAGAAAGTATGAATCACAATTATTTTCTTTGTGAATTATTATAGAAGAAGGTTTAATTAAAACTTGAATCTAATTAAGTCTTAATACAATTGATGAAGATAAATCTTCATTAACACAACATATTATCTAAACTTAGTTACGACACGTAATCACCATCAGTACTAAGAGAAGTTTCAGAACATACTTAACGCCACACTAAGATATATCTTTAATAATCATTCTGTATTTATGGTGGTGAAAATGCAGACGTACATTTGTATATATCCCCCAAACTCGCTTGATTAATAGACTACAAGCCGCCCATTTAGTAGTTTGTAAGTTCGCCGCTGGGGTTGAATAATCTGATAACGACTTTATGCCACTGTTGTAGGGTAAAGTTTGGATATACAGTGTGATTAATTTCCCGTATGTTAATCTAAGATTATTATTACTATAAAACTTTTTTTCAGGTACTGATAAGTCCTCACACACACATTTATCATCCCCTAAAGCCTATAACAGCATTTCAGACACGTTAAGTCGATCTAAATGTGGTAAGTTAAACAAAGAAATATTTTTTTTATTTATTGGAACCCTTTCCTCCATTCTTGAAATCCTTAGAAACCCAAAAGCATATCTCTTATTTTTAAATCAATATTCTTATGGGGGTGGAAAAAATCCCTAATCTTTCTCCTAACAAATAACAATTCTAGTTCTGCCAACGTAAACTTATTTATATGCATATATACAATTATAAGCAGTGGAAGTTAAAGAAGTGCAGTAACTAAACAAGGAAGGGGTCCGGAATCCGGGGCTCCGGAAACAGCAGGGACGTGTGGCTCTACCATTCCAGTCCGGAAATACTGGGTATTAGTCATAGTTAGAGAAATCTATTGCTATGCAAGATGCTTTGCCCTCTCGTTTTGCCTTGTTTTGTTACGTTCTGTTCAGAGGTGCATAGTTCTCTTAGTTTATTCATATCCTAATATAAGGATCAGTTTTATTGTCCTTCCCTAACAAAATGCTCCCTTTATTACGTTTTTACGAGAACATTCTTTTTGTTATTTATTACGTTATTTTTTTTATAACAATAGTTTTAAGTAATGACGGACACGTGTTTAGGGAACTGAAACAAAACAATAAAGGACCAAGTACTTGAATAATATGTTACTCACTAACAAGCAAAAAAAACTTCAAATTCCTCCCCAGTTATTATTCTAAAGTTATAAAAGAAACGAATTAATTTGCAATGAATGACTAGTTGGCTATAAAAACCTAAATAAAAGTACCTTGTACTAAATTTTTTTACTGATAAATAAAAACTTTCATGTTGGTTTCTTTTATGTCGCCGTAAATGAACGAATTTAATAAAAAAAAATTTAAATTGCAAGGTTATTTAGAAATTTATTATAAGACCTTTATTTATTTCTTCGGAAATACCAAGAATGTAACAAATTTTTTTTAATAAAAATTGGAATAAACAAAGATGCTCTAAATATACAGGATGTTCCATAATTATAATCTGAAGTCGGATATTCACGCAAATGTAAACCAAGATGATTTTTCCCGGAGGGTAGATACTCAGAAAGTTTGTATAGGGTGCCTCAAAACTAAAACGTTTGGGAACAAAAAAATGAGCCATTGCAGGCATGCAGAACATGGTCATAAATTTTGACACATTCGGTATATAAAGAATATTTCTTTAAAGTGGTTGGTTATCTATTTCGGAGAGTGCCAAACCGCAGTACCCTCTACTTCCTTCGTTCGAGTTAAAGAAAATATAGGGTAGTTGCCAGAAAATTGTCTTTAACTCAGATTTTCTTCATATTCCTATAGTAAGGGTAATTTAGTATGTATATTAACCCTGTAGTGCCATCCCTATCACTTTCATGAATTTTTAAAATTAAGGGAAGATTATCAAAAAGTGGAAACCTTTAAAAAATAATTTTTCCAAACCATCAAAGCATATTTTCTTTGTAAGGGCTGTAATTTGATGTGTATATCAACCCTCTAGTACCACCCCTAACGACTTTTATGAAATTTCAACAATTTGGGCGTTATTTTCTAATATTTCCAAAATGGGATTTTTTTTAAAAGGCCTTCTGTGTAACAAAAGGAAAATAAGGGCCATATATCACAATCCGAATCTAGGAAAAAAAAGCCGTGGAAAAAAAAGCCGCGGTAAAAAAAGCCTGGAAAAAAAAGCCGTGGAAAAAAAAGCCGGTGGAAAAAAAAGCCGACGGAAAAAAAAGCCGCGGAAAAAAAGGCCGTGGATAAAAATGCCGACGGAAAAAAAATCCGTGGAAAAAAAAGCCGCGGTATAATAAAAGAACTTGATCTTTATTTATATTTGAACAGTTTTTGAAGATTAAACGAACACCTAAAGTTCCTATAATCCCTACCGTAAATAAGTTGTTCAGAATTATTCTCTTTCTTTAAAGGCAATTGAAATAGGGAGGGATCCGGTAAGTTTATCGAAAACAATTTATCGAAAAACAATTTATCGAATGCAATTTACCGAAACACAATTTATCGAAAACTATAATTTATCGAAAACAATTTATCGAAAAACAATTTATCGAATGCAATTTACCGGAACACAATTTGTCGAAAACTACAATTTATACAAATTTATACAAATTTATATAAATAGAAACAGCCTACACATACAATTTAACATAATGATTTTCTCTTTAAAATTATTACCTACCACAAATATTTAACTAAGCAATTTATGAAAGAAGTCAGTATAATAATGCTCCTACAAAAGACAAACCCAATATCAAAATTTCGTTTCCAAAAAATATTGATTAAAAAAATCAAACTAATACCATTAAACTGAAATAAACAAATTCTTTTCCAAATAAAGATACGCATTTCACCCATTTACAGCAATAAGGTTAATATCACCATAATACATTATTAAATATCAAAGTATATTATACCCCTTAAGTGTCCTTTATGAGTAGGTAGCTTAAGTAAATTAAATACCAATAATTAAGTTCCCATACCTTAATAAGAATAGTTTCATTAATCTAAGATACATACATTAGAAAATACCAAACTTATCTTGTACCCCTCCCTTGCTGAAATGTTTAAATAGGGCGAAAAAAATTAAAACTGAATCATTCTGTTAGCATTATTGTAAGGGTGTGAATATGGAAGTTATAAAATCCAATAAAGGTGGAGAAAAGTTGTGTTACGGAGGATATATGTACGTATTGCATAGACAGTGCAACGAATTTATACGGTGGAGGTGTTCTAAAGCCAGCTCTTTTAAGGTAAGTTACTGAATTTAATTAATAACATTCAATTTAATAAAATTTCTACACGAACCTCTTTTACTCAACCAATTGTTTATACCGTCATCTATCTATTGAACTGATTCTATTTATTAATCTTGTTCTAAGTGTTTCTTTGGTTTAATTCATTTTTGGTTTCAGTGTAAAGGTTCCTTGGTAACTAGTTTATCTCAGACGGATCCAAATATGTCAAAAGAACACAATCATCCAGCTGATGCTGAGTCAATAAAAGTAGCGAAGGCAATAGAAGATATGAAAACCAAGTCGAAACAGCATGTAATGAGCAAACCAGTTCAACTTTTTGCAGAAGCAATGCAACTTCTGGACAATTCAACCCAGGCACGAATGCCTTTAGAAGATTCGGTTAAGCGCACACTACGAAATCAAAGGACTAAAGATCTGCCTCGAACACCTTCAACTCTGCAGGATCTTACAATAGAAGGTATGTACCTATATGTTTAGGGTGTAGTCATCGTGTCGTTGAGCTGTAAAAGAAGAATTATTTTTATCAACAACAACTTTTTTGATTTAAACGACGCACGCCTAGTTGCTTTGATTTCTTATTTTCTAATTCTCATTGTAGGTGACTGGACGACCACTGCAGGTGCTAACCCTGAAAGATTTTTGTTAAACGATAATGGAGCTGATGCAGAAGAGCGAATTATAATTTTTGCTACGGATATTTCCCTGCAGCAACTTTCGAATTCGTCCGAATGGTATTTGGATGGAAATTATTCTCTTGCACCACCACTTTTTCTCCAATTGTATGTGATTAGGGTTCGGCTGAATGGTCTGCTAATTACTGCAGCCTTTTGTTTATTGGAAAAGAAAACTCAGGAAACTTATGAAGCTATGCTTACAATAATCAGAGAAACGTGCGAGGAGAAGAATATTTATCTAGACCCGCTAATTGTCCACTTAGATTTTGAAAGAGCCGCTATAGGAGCCGTAAAAGCTGTCCTGGGTGATCACGTGGATATTCGGGGATGCTTCTACCATCTAACGCAAAGTACCTGGCGAAAAATCCAAACTTTAGGACTGGCGACGCTTTACAAGGAAAACGAAGATTTCAATAAATTTTGCGGTATGATGGACGGTTTAGCTTTTCTTCCAGTTGCAGATGTTGAAAGGGGGATGTCATACTTACGAGAGATAGTACCAGCAGAAGCAGAAGATTTGCTTAATTATTTTGATAGCACTTATGTATCCGGAACCTTTAGAAGGATTGCGAATCAAGGAGATGGTGCTCTAAGAATGAGAAATATTGCTCCAATGTTTCCACCACAGCTGTGGAACGTTTATAATGCGACTATCGAAGGGCAGGATAGGACAAATAATCAAACCGAGGGGTGGAACCACAGGTTCTCGAATTTGGTCGACGAAAATCATCCCAGTGTATGGAAACTAATTAATAAGATGAGACTTGAAATTGCTGCTGATAGGACAAAAATGGAACAGCGTAATCTCGGTGTGGTGGCGAAGAAGAAGAAGCAGAATGTGTTTGAAGTAATGCAGACGCGATTAAACAATTTATGCCGACAGTATCAACAGGGGGAGAAAACTATTGAAGATTTTCTGGCGGCAGTGAGTTATACTATTAGACTACGTGGCGGTTAATTAATATAAATAGGTTAATTATTATGTTGTATATATACGTATTTTTTCATTATAAATAAACTAATACTTATTAATCCTTTGTTTGGCAATTTTAATTTTTTCTAGCAGTGCATTTCTTACAGTTGAAGAAAAAATAGCATGTTTTATTCGGATCAAAATAGCTATTTTCCTAACAAGTGCAGAAAATCGATTTTTCCGCACGCAAATGCCGTTGACAGCACGACGCGTAGCGGAGTGGTGTCAAGCATTTAAGTGCGGAAAAATAGGTTTCTGCACGTGTTAGGAACAATAGTTTTTCTACTAGCGTGCGGAAAATGCGTTTTTCCGCACGCTAGTAGAAAAATGTCTTTTTGCGCTTCGTCTGAAATTATCGCACTCGCTGCGCCCGTCAGTTAAACTACAGACTCACCACAAAAAGTTGCACTTCTGATACTAATAAAACAATATACTATTTATTATACTAGCATAGCATCACACTCGTTGTCAAACAAACCAAAAACCCCAAATTAAAACAAGGCGTTTTATAGTTATTAAGGTATCTAGGGTATTATAAGAATAATAACGACCCGAGGTCGATGGTGTACAACACGAGGGCTTTAGCCCGAGGGTTGTACGTCGACCGAGGGCGTGATTATTCTTATAATACCCGTGGTGCCTTCAACGTTTAATGTTCTACTAGTCTGTTATTTAATTCGATTTTTCTTACTTTTAAGCTTGTCAATTTGACATTTAATTTGTATTGACACTAAATCAAGACTACTTTATGTTTTAGAATAATTCTGTATTTCCATGGTAACGCCAAGTAACGCCCATATATTCTCTCTCTCTCTCTCGGTCAATTATTGTTTTATAAGAGCCCTAGGACCTATTAAAAATAATAGACCTGAGGCAATTATTTCTCATATAATAAATTTCAAAATAGAGTGCTTATGTTACAATAACAGACTAGTAGGACATTAAAGGTTGTTATGCACCAACGACTTCATCAGCCTTTTATCTACGGCTTTTTTTTCCGCGGCTTTTTTTTCCGTCGGCTTTTTTATCCACGGCTTTTTTTTCCGCGGCTTTTTTTTCCGTCGGCTTTTTTTTCCACCGGCTTTTTTTTCCACGGCTTTTTTTTCCAGGCTTTTTTTACCGCGGCTTTTTTTTCCACGGCTTTTTTTTCCGCTACCCATCACAATCCTATAGGGTTTTCATATTCATCTGTATAAAAAGAAATGGGGGCTATAATTTGGTGTAGAAGACTTACAGAAATAACCATACCATCCATTTTGGTTCCAATAACAAATTTTTTAATTAATTCGCTTTCCAACTATACAAAAGGAACATTTCAAATTCTGACTTGTAGAGATTTATTTCTAAACGTCAATCACAAACGATTTATTTTAAGTTACCACTTTACCAGAGAATAATTACCTACCAAGAAGCAGTCTAAAGATTGTATTGGGGATTAACTAACAGTAACGGATTTCCACAAAAGAATAAAACTTTCTTATTTACCTGGTGGGGGTAGTAAAACCTGTTAGCAAGATGATGAATACTGATAACACGTAATTTTTACCCCCTTCAGTATCTTCACCATCGACATTTAAAATAAGATTCAGTTTGGGGTTTTCTTCGGCAAACTCAACAACTCGTCAAAAACTTGGTTAGTTTGGTCTTTGGGAAACCCTCGCGATCGGTATGATACAACCACTTTTGGAAGATAGTGATTCAGTGTATGGTGATAATGACAACATTTATAATTTTGAAACGGTTACAATGTGGCGCCCTTGGGAAAAATATAACTATCTTAAGGTTAAACATCAGAAGCGGAACAAAAATTTGATGCTAGGCTATGGGGTTTGTTTTATTAGGAATCGTACAAGGGATGTTCTTTACAAAGGTATGTAAAAAATTTAGATCAAATATTTCAGGGAAGAAGGAAATCTTTTTTGCTACAGTAATGAGTTTGAGAATTTTTCAGTTTCATTATTTGATTAAAAATTGTTTCCGGATAGCTATACGTTGAAAAAAAAATTATCTAATAATTCGGATTTGAACCATGAGTTGATTGTGCGCCGACATTATGTCATATCGATGTTAGGAAATGCGCTACCGCGCCTGATTTTCAAAGATTAAGGGATTATTTTCCATAAAAATATGTGATTGTGAAAATTAGGGCTAATTTATCATTTGGGAAATTTTCCACCCCCGTAACTTGTCTTCCCTTATTTTAAAAAAATATTTCTTCTACCTTGAAGCGCCTAACAAGTCTTTTTATTTTCTATAAAAGCCAAAGACTTGGTCTGCTCGTAAATAAAGGACAATAATGGAAATAAAAGGTTTCACTTCTTTTAACAAAATTTTCGTAATCCCATCAGGTTTTAGTTTGCAATTGCAATGTCGGGGATATTTAAATATTTATGCAAGCTACCTATTATGTAAAAGAACAAACATCCTTTCGGTTTTACTTAACCGACGTTCATAATCCTAAGAAAATACTAAGAAATATGTCTCAGAAATAACCTGTGCTTGTAAAGGACTTAAAAGTTGTTTTTCCTGCTTAGTTCGCAGAAATAAGAGTAGGTACAAGAAAGTCATTTAAAGAACTTTCAGAGAGAAACCTTCGAAAATAATAAGTCAGGGAATATCGCTACTGGTTTGAAGTTATTTTTACTATAGAAAATGTTAAGTAAAAAAATAAATCTGCTTTATCTCTAGTTAGGGGTGATTGTCTACGAATGGATTTATTAATAAATAATTCAGAGTTTGACTTTTAAGATTTTTAAAAAAATTTAATCAAGCAAGTCATGACTCCTATCTCCAAAAAAATTTGTATAACTCCGTTTAGAGGTCTCCGGTTTTTTGAAGTCTCTTCATTTTCGAATCAGACTGTATACTTGATCTACTATAATACCCGTTCGGGTATGTGAATAAATAAAGACAGACTAATGAAGTCAAATTGTTCACATAATCGAGATATTCATATTTTATTCTAAAATTTTGCATTTACAAACGAATTGAATTCAGGAACCAAAGGTCACATTTTTGAAACGTTCTTAACATTCTTGGGGGTTAAGACTTTGTAGCAAATTCTATGGAAGAACTTAAATATCCGGCTCCTGGTTAAACAAAGACATGCACTTTACCACTCCAAATAATCTGCATAAGAGTATTAGTCCAGAAAAGTTATTTCTTAAATTTACGTTGTAATCCCAAAAGACAAAAGCCAGGAGAAAAGGTTGTCTACAATTTCTCCTGTTAAAAGGTTTTGTACTTCCTAGTTCTTATTTTTCGTTATCCTCCATGCTCTAATCTATTTCCTCGAATACTTCCCTTTAACCCCTTCCCGCCCCTTGACAGATTTCTCGAACATTCCGATCCCCGAACTTTCAAATTCTGAATTATTATCAAATATATTATGACACGAGGTGTATAATTAATTCATTTCGTAACTCTTTTAGATATCCTTACGATGTTATCAAAAAAAAAAACAATATTACAAAAAAATCTGCAATATTTTAAATTGTTCAACAGCCCCAAACTATAAAATCTTGCAAGCTTTTACCCTACAGATGTCGTTGTATAACGACGTCTGCTTCCCCAATTCTGACACAAGGACGAGACGCCTTGGACGCCAAGCGTCCTACTGATATCAGGATTGCTTGTTTCTACGCTATTGTTCGTTTAGTCATAGGCGACGCTTTATAGAGGGCGCCGAACAGGATAACACCCCCAAGTAAACGATTTTATTTGTTAGATCTCTATACAGAGGACACTGTTTGCTTTTTCGTGATTAAAAAGATTACCTACTGATAAATAATGTAATGGAGAGTAAAAAATTTTCTTAAATAACGTCAAGGTGTAATGAAGAAAAAATAGTTATTTTTATCTTTGACTTAGGTATAATAAGAAAAAAAAACGATATTATTATTACACAAGAGTGTACTTATGTTATTTTAGTGATAAGCGCATGTTTGGTAATAAAACTAATTTTAACTTATCAGATTTAACTTTAACCATTTTTAAAATAATTGCATGTTTTAAATGTCAGCCTGAAGACTTGTAGACAAAGCCAAAGGTTAAACTACTTCGACCTCCCCTAAGATCTACTAATTACCAGGCGAGAAACACGAAATTTTGTCATTAACGGTGCGAAAACTAAAATAGAAGCAACAAGAAATTATTAGGGACTAAATTAACTAATGGCCAACCAATTAAAACAAAGCGTTTTAATTTTTTTGAGTATGTTAAGTATAAAATAATTTTTTTTGCTAAATCGATAATTTAACACCCTGTAACTTTTTATTCGATTCCGAATCAGGATATTTCTTATTTTTGAAATTCTATTGCGGGTTGTTTTTTCTTTTACCTAAACCCCAGGATTTTTCAATTCAAAGTAATGTCAGGTAGGGGGAGGGGGTTAATTATTACAACAAACATCCTAGTCCTGGACGAAACAATTTCCATGTTAACTTTTAAAAAAACCTAAAAGTTACGAATTAGCTTTTATTTCACCCCCCGTGGATCGTCGAGGTGGTTGTCACGTGTCGCTCCTGGGGGTGTAAGTCGCCACGCGTTCACCACTCCAGCGGAACACTGCACGTATTCATATTAATATATCACGCTTATTTCGCCTGACCGCCCCCTAATACACTCAAAATGCATCTATAGTTCGAATCTATAAACATCCAAATTTTTATGATCTAAATGATAAATTATTTCTAATGTTTGTTGTGATTTTGACTATTAATATGTACCCTCTTGTATAACAATCAAAAGGTTTTGGTGTAATTTATATGATATTCCATGAGAAAATTTTTGAAAGTTTGGGGGGTTGTAAAAGGAACGTATGACTTGAATATGAATGTGAAAATTATAAGCGATGAAGTAAGTTTTATAGCACCCAGTCCAGTAAAGACACTTTCGTGACGTGTTCGGTACAGTAGTTTTTCTGAAAACGCTTTACGAACAAAAAATTTAAGTCATCATTCACGATTTCGATAGAGTGGAAAGAGTATGATTAAATAAATTGAGTATGAAAACTTCGCTTATACGTAACTACCCCACAATGCCACCATTTTCTTTGTTCATTATAATCCTTAATATTTTTAACTTTAGTACAGTAAAGAAATCGATTTAAAATAAGGTGGAAGAAATTTTGCTTACCTTAACACGTAAACAAAAATAAGTTCGTATTCATGTTCCACTGTTTCTTGATTCATTTCCTGAAAATAAAAACGTAATATTATAAATTTGTGTAATTATATTACATAGACATAATAACTTTTAATTGAATATATCCTAACTTCAAAATCAGAAATTCCTGAAAATAATTAACAAAAGGGTAACCCGTTCCTAATTAAACAAACTAAACCTGTCTCCAGCAAAATGTGATCAAGACGCCTGCCTAACTTCTCCAAAGGCAAAAGCTTTGCCTCAACCTCCTGGAACGTCTCCTCCTCTCGCACCCCGTCACGGGCCCTAAAGCTCATTTCCGGCACTCGCCGCCTGCGCTATATTAATTTTAAATTAAACCCGGATAACAACCCATCCCCCTGCGCGCCGTAGCCGCCTGGATTATCTAATGTACTATCTCTCAAAGACTCTTCGTTATGCTCTGAAACTTGACTGTAGTTCAGGAAATAAGTCGGGCTCGAGGTAGATTGCTATTAATATTGCCATTACTTGTTGGAAATCCATTTATGTTTTTGGAATTTGATTTCAGTTTATTCGCGGAACAAATCACGTGGCGGACCACTAACTCGATGAAATTTAATATTCGCTTTTCAACATTTCAAAGTTAATTCAATAAAAAACAGCCAGTTTCTTTAAAATTCTACTTGAGTTATCCGAATTTAAATCTCAAGAATTTATGTCTAATATAAAAATACTAACATGGAATTATTGTATATTTTGAATTATTTTTGACAACATCTTAACAAACGCCCTGTATATTTAAATTAAAGTTTAAACCATCCAACTAATAGGTACTCGTAGATAGCACACGATCTTAATTAACATTTAACGAAAAAAAAAAATCTGAAACTAGGCTCCCTGCAATTTTTTTTCGGTGATCTATAAAACTCAAAATTAAAAAAAAAATGTAAATCTTGGCAACGTCGCAATTAAAAATTTCAAAACCGATAGATATCTGAAAATTCAATAAAAATATTAGGAATCCAGAATTTTCAATCAAAAAATCGCACGTGTAATTTGCCACTTTTATACGAAACACCCTGTATAATTAAAAATAATTTTAAAATAAAGTCGTTTTAGACGCATTGATAATTTTTTTTCTTTATTCTAAACAGGAAATGAAATATTGCTTATTGTGTATCTACAGGGTGAGTCAAAAATCGCACGTTTAGTTTGTTACTTTTATACGATACATCCTGTATAATTAAAAATAATTTTAAAATAAAGTCGTTTTAGACGCATTGATAATTTTTTTTCTGTATTCCAAACAGGAAAGGAAATACTGCTCATTGTGTATCTACAGGGTGAGTCAAAATTTTGGTTTCGCACCAGAAAATTTTGAACATATTTCAAATTTAAATTTGATTTTAAGATTGAGATCTGAGAAAAATATGATCCATCGTATAACCCACCCCCTCAAACTATAAAAAAAATTTAGAATATACGAACTTTCCTAAAATTTTCCTTTTTTTTCATTGAATATTATCCCATTTCTTTGTTTGAAATCGCGAAAAGTGTGTTAGAAAGGTACATCGTTGTTGATTTTTTTTCAAACTGATTATAAATTAGGGTATAAAATTGAATGGCATGAAGCAGCGAGAGGTCAGATGGCACGAGCGAGTCCGGAGTGCGGAAAGCGCTCGCTCTGAGTGAAATTGGCCGCCCCGGGGAGGAAGTGTCCCGGAGACAGCGGTATCCGCCGGCAGCCCGCTCTTCCGACTACACCGCTCCGACCACTTCACTCTGAATTTATTTTATTTGTTACGTACTTTGCTATCGGATATCATTCCCTAACTGTTAAATAAATAAAAGGTAATGGTCGTTTGTTGGTTACTTCTTTTTAAATCTGGAACTCCGCCAAGATTAACACAAACCTAAGCTTTAGGTAATAATTTGTATGCAACTTCCAATCCATTTCTCCAAATTACTTACAAGAGTTGCAACTCATCGTTATCATATAACTACTGTTGGAGAGGAACCAAGAATTTAGACAGGTTGTGACTCATTGTCATTTCTTATTCTTGTAATTGGAGAAAAACTTCCAATTCTCATGCTTTGTTACAGAAGAACCAAATTATGAAGCGAATTGTGTTGATTGGCATAACAGGAATGAGTGGAAGTAGCAAAAAAAATAATTCACGCCATGTGTAAGAAAGAGATGCGTATAGATTAAAAATTAAACTTTTTCTTGTGAATTTTCAGCCTACTAGACCTGCAGTCATCTCTTTCTTACACAAAAATATAATAGGTGCTTTAAGTACAAGCATACATTTTGACAAAAATGTATAATTTAGCACTTCAACCGTCCCTGTACTGCAGTTATGTATTTTTTGAGCCGTGAATCCTGAAAATCTTTCAGGACAAAGATGATTGCTATCATTACGCCAGTGCAGCTAGTTTAGCATGAAATCGGAACCAGGGACCTTTCTTTAAAAACGTCGTTTTACTACACGCAACAACCTAAAACCGTTTCCACTCAAATGGGGGGCAATTTTTTCCTTTTACTGGAAGGTTATAATGCAAGCAGAAAGGGAACGAAATACAGAACAGATAATGAGCAGGAGAGAGATAGAAAACTGTTCCAATCAGTGTCTATTCATTAGTCACTTCTCCTAAGTGCTCCCTTTAGGGGATGAAGTGTGAAGCGAATGACAATTTTGTGCACGGAATCTTTAATGTTTTTTAAAATTTCAACAGAAAAAAGTATTTGATAAACAAAATAAAAATCTGATAAAATTAAAAAAAATAATTAGGGGTAGTTAAGTTTCGAAACCAATTTAAATATTATTCCTAACTATAATTAATAAATTTCAGGTGAGTAGGTGCATTATCGTGTTCCAAAACACAATTTTAATTAATTTAAATTATACTTTTGACCAACCCTGTATATAAGATAAAATTGTATAACAATAATGTACCTACAATATCCAATTTAAATTTTCGTATAATTCTGTGTAATACCAAAGCTACTACCCTTCTCTGTAAATTTATCTACTGTACGGTGGCACACGTCGGTCGAGTGGCCGATGCTCACTTCTTTTGTTTACGACAATAGGGTTTGTTTAGGATGGCAATTGACATACGCTGACAATTTAGCGACAATGACAATGACAATCAGCGGTGCGAAGTGAGCTAGCTGGTCGGCAAAGTGGTTACCTTTGTTAGAGGTAGGGCGTCCCTGTGGGAACGCTTAGCACCGCTCTCTCGATGGAGTTGTTTTGATTTCAGGGGTGGGATCCGACGAATCTGTTTAATTGACTGTTTACTTTTTGTTGTACGTTAATTTACGATTTTTTTTTATCCCAGATAAAGTTCGTCGGTTTTGTACAAGAATGATGATAATAATAATAATAATATACAGTTTTGATCAAAAAATTAAAAAAATTAAATTAAATAAAAAAAAAATTAAATCAAAAGATTAAACTAATTCTTCTATTTTCCAAGGGAAATCTTAAGGCATTGATTTTCTGGAGACAATATATTCAAGAAAATACGTGGTAGGGTTTAATTACCCTTACCCTGCTGGCTAAAACTCCTTTATTCCTTTTATTCCCAATTTCTTAATAATAATTTTAATCACTGAAAGGTTCAGTATAAAATCATTGGTAATTAATATCCTTCTGGTGGGAACTTAAGTAAGGATAATAATTCCCATGATAATTATTTCGACCCATAGTGTTTGCATGTAACATAATCCGTATGACTTTTGTGTCCTGTAACCAGGCTATTATCTTCCACCCTCTTCACTTTTCCCCCATGCTTTTAGACGCAAAAATTTACAACACAATATGTAAGAGATATAGACGCACCTTCCTGATTCCTAACATAACAAAATGGTCGGGAAAATCCCTTGATTGAAAAATTTGTTATAACCTTTAAGTAAAACACTGTTCACTGTATCGAGATTTTAATTTAATTATTCGGTTTTAATTATTAAAATAATTAATAGGGATATTGCTTTGTTAAAATTCTGTGGAAATAAATCAAATAAGGGTTTCTTAGCGGAGTTTTTCTTTCTTGGAAAAATAATGCGCTGATTTGTCTATTTTAAACTAAATTTTGTGGTAAATTCTGTGCCCAAAAAATGCGTCTAATGAAATATTAAAATTAATTAGGCAACGTGTCCTTAAAAAAAATAAAACGAGTACAATAGTTTCAGAGGACCGTGAGAGGGATAATTAATTCAATTTCCCATCTGGAACATGTTAAGACATGTGTACCCCGAAAGGAAGAGGACTAATTTTAAAAACCAGTAACATTATTGTGGAGTGTGGGCTATATAACGGGGATTACATAATTTGAGTTAGCACGCTAGCAGCGTCAATCGATGTGGCTGCCGGGTTGCTATGGAGACGTTTCCGGCGCACAGCGCCACCGCCACGGAGCGACGCCTAACTAAGTCTCGAGAAAGATAACAACAAGACGCTTTTCTAAATTACTACACTAATGCGAACTTATAATCGCAATGTGTTGTATTATTCCCTCCTATTGTTATTAACAGAAGCCCGAAGCGGGCCTTTGTGTCGCTTCAATGCAAAATGGAACCCGTTTGAGGGTTTTGATAATGAAACAAATAACACTTTTGTTTTGCCTTCGCTGTGCTGCTTGGGGAAACACTTTATTTTTTTTTATTCTCGCCTTTCTTAATTAAACACATTAGGAAGAAGAATTCAAGGGGGTGTTTTATAATAATCGATGTTTTCATCCACAATACAAATCCTTTTAGCTATATACAGAGTGTCCCATAAACAAAATATCCATGTTCTTGGGGGTATTTTAGAAAAAAAGGGTCAAGCAAATTTTTATAATTTATGTAAACCAATCAGGTGTCTCCGTTATCGACATGGGATCATACGCGACTCAAAATTGAGAAATCTTATTGGATACCCATATGGATATGAAAAAAATTAACCTTCCCATAAGGAACGCCTCCGATTGGTTTACATAAATGATAAATAATGTTACCTCGTAGCGAAGTTTCGAAAATACTTTGACAAGGTTGGAATATTGTGGAGCACCTTGGGTTATATTACGAATACTCATTAGTATGTCAACAATAATTTAAATTTAAAAATTTAGGTTCTAAAGAGAAAAAAATTGTAATCTCGATACCGTGAACAGTGCTAATTGTTTCCCCTGCTTGGTCATTTTGGTCTCTGAACGCAAGGTTTGCAGCCGGGAACTTATTCGAGCATTTTTTATATTACCTGAAATTTCCTGAAAAATGTGCCATGAAAAAAGTCGAACTCATGATGTTTTAGAAACCAGTTTACGAGTTTCTTATCGCTGACCTACGGCAGGCCCGAACTACGAGATTTTCAAAAGAAAAATAATAAAGTATAGTAAACAACCAAAAACGCCTGAAAATTCTATGGTTTTACAGTCTAGGTAATAGAAAATCGACTTTCAGGAAAAATATTGAAAAAAAAGATGCTTGGGTTCTGTATACTGGGACGTTTAGACTAGAAAAATAAAAAGGAGGTTCCGTATATATCCCTTTTTATTTTCAATTTTTAGTTCACATAACCGAGCGTCTTTCAATATTTCACTCTGCTCCTTCCTCCTACAATTTCCTATAGTACAAACATAACCCTTAAAAAACCAACAATTTTCAATTTTCAAACATCACCCAAAATAGAAATTTATTCGAGAAAAAAAAACTCTCGTCTACCTACTTTTATTAGAATTATTTCGCCCAGGGTTAAAATCAAAATTCAATCTCCCACACTTCTGAGCTTCGACGGCAGCGATTCAGTAGCCAAAATAGAAAATACGTTTTCAGGAATATCTGGAGCAACCCCTTCCCTCGAACTACGTAGGAGGGATTTGCTCGTGACGCAGAGGGTTATTTGCGAACCTCGTTCTGATTGGCGTCCTTTCAACCCCTAACTCCGCCTATTACTAAACCCGGCGTGAAAATTCCAGAAAAACTTTCCAGTTGATCATAAATGTGCTTCATATTCAGACAAGTTGACAGATTGCAGTATATCTCAGTTACTTGTTATACTGACACATTTTAAATCTGTTTTTGTTGTACCAAAACGTTAATTAATTCAAACACGGATGTTTAATGAGAACGGGACAGAATATTATTGTGGTTGAGTTGAGTTGAGTCTCCTAGAGAAAACTTTTTTTTCGTTTTTGTTGTTATTAATTAAAATTGAACCTTGACATTTGATTCTTTGC
Organism: Hemicrepidius hirtus; assembly: GCA_963082805.1. Classification (NCBI taxonomy): domain Eukaryota; kingdom Metazoa; phylum Arthropoda; class Insecta; order Coleoptera; family Elateridae; genus Hemicrepidius; species Hemicrepidius hirtus. Next base: position 29,561,465 of record OY720165.1, read on the forward strand.
AAATAATAAAAAGGGTTAGTTAACAGGGGTCGTAAAGTATAAGACTGTGTGCACGTAAGATATAAAAATAATCATGTAATAAATCTGCGAATTTTTTTTCAACGTCGGACGAGGTAGTGTTGTAAAATATAGCACTTAAAAAGTATGTAATTTTTTCGTGAATATTTACGGCTGTGTGATAAGAAAATCTCGCCATGTTGGATATTAAACCAACCGCCGACTACTTAAGTAGAAGTTCTACGTTTGGTAATTTCTCCATGCTTTTTGCAGGTAATAAAAAAATTATCGTATTTTTATTTAAATCGCCAGAATAAATATTTTGCTCTGGGCCACTAAACTCTCCCCACCCCTCAAACAATATTTTATAAGACTCCGGATTCGAACCTGGAACCACTTGGTTCTTAAGTGAGCCACACCATCAAGATAAACATTGTGTTATTTATTTTCATTTAAACCAAAACCATATTGTTTTATTACCCCTACCCCCTCCCACATTTTGTCTGAAGACAAAGACAAACCCAAGGACTCGAACCTGAAACCTTTAGGCTGCTAAGTCGTTTCTGACCCACTGAACCATCATAGCTTCAAAATACATTACTTTGTCTTAGTAATTACTAATCAGTTATAAATTTTTTAATTAATACATTAATTTAATGGGTGAGTCACTGTCTAAGGCGCAAATATTTTAGGGGTGCACATTTTTTGCTTAAATCCCTTCAACCTTCGACAAGTTTACTTTTCACAATAATCCTTAAAGTGATCGGAGATATGAGGATACTGACTATAGCGCAAATATTTTAAGGGCGCCAATGCATTTTAAGAATATACCATTAGATACCCGCAGGTTCAAACCCCCTACTGACCATCTATTTTTATCAATTTGGTCGTTTCGGTTCTTATGCAAACGATTCGGTCTATGATAATGATAAAAATTCACGGCAGTGCATTATGGATAGCATTATCCTTGACCAAACATGAATAATAAATATTTTATAAAACAACGAACCAAAAAAAAAAACAAATTTATATTTGATGTAAATTAGCCCCACCGTACTTTACAACATAATATATCAACATGTTGAAAGTTCCATGTTTTATCACAAATTTTCTCTAAACTTATTGCGTGTTTCTCAGATTATTACGAACTTAAAATAAAATTAGTAGATTCTTATTTAAAGATATCGACCACCTAAATCTTAAAGAAAGGAAATGTAAGAAAACTGAAAGTTTTTAAAAAAATATCAGAGAGTTAATTTAATAATTACAAGGGTTGAATTAAAATGATTACCTTTATAGCCCCCATAATTAAATTTAATTTTTTTTTTGTTACAGATACTTCATATAAAGGATCATGGAGCAGCCATGCAGCAGCACCCACTCAAGGTAAATTATTAGAAACTATATAGCCTTAGCCATCGAGCCGTATATTTCTGCATAAAAGATTTTATACTCATGGGAACAAACTGACAATTTATTAAAAGGACAAGAGACTTTTTAAAGATAAGTAAGGAGGTGGAGTAGAAAAAAGGGGTTGATTTTTACGTTGCGTTTCCAGGAATATAGAAAAATTTAATAAGTTCCGATAAATTCCAGCGTTGATTATGAAATGCAAACAATAAAAATAAAATCCAACAAATTAACACGTAAGCAATTACAATAGGCAGGTGTAGCTATAAAATCTGTACAAGGTGTTCAATTTGGAAACCACACCCAACTCAGGAGGGTGCATAATTTACATTAATTTTAGACATGCATTTGCAACACTGTAATTATTTAATTTACCATAAATAAATTTAGATAGGTACAGATTAATTTGACGGTTAAGCCATGAATATTTATAAAAATATTCACAATTCTCCTAATGTGCAGAACCAAAGTTTTCCTATACTAAAACGGTTTTAGATTTACGGGGTTGGGTAAAAGTACGGAATATTTTGTTTTATAAAATTCCATTCTTAAATTAATTTTGAATCTGGGAAGGATTTTCCCAGCCAAATCCTTAGCCACCAAGATCATAAAACCCCCCACGTTAGTAGAAAACTTTACCCTTTAAGCGTAGGTGGTAAGCCTTAACTAACGATGGGGGTGGAGTAAATAAGTCAAACCTATCTTCTCATGGTGGAAATCCTTACTACCCTACAAACATGTCGTATTGTTCGCGTTGTAAATTTGTTATTATTGTTCTTACTTAGAAATGTTGAACAGTTCTACAACATTTAAAGCTAAATGGAAGTTGGTAAAAGGGATATGAGCTGTGAGAGTGACGGAAGCGTCCCTGCAGGAGTTTGTATTAGCCCCGGCAGCAGGAAACCGCCCGCGCCTCGCTCTTTCCCGTGCCGGCTCTCGAATTTCCTGCCGCACTCGCAGGAATCCGCTTTCCCAGGAACCACCACTCTTAGCCCAGGAATTTATGAGATTTTATTTTAGCAGTTGAGGAAATTTGTATTAGCTGATTTGTCGTTCGGGGTTATCAGGTTTACGTCGAGGATTTTCCGCAATCTGTTTAGGTTTTTTTTTTGTCGAAGCGCAATAAATTTAATATTATTATTTATGGTTTCCTTAAAAAAAATTCAAAGTTTTATTCTACAAGCCTAACGCATACTAAATTAAAAAAATAATAATTTTCCAAGAATAGAGGAAACAGTTCTAACTTTTTTAATTTAAAATATAGGAGCTCGGTTTTAAATTATATCATCATATCATTAATAAAAATCAAAATATAAACCTTTGTAGAAAAAAAATGGATATAAAAATGTAATATACTGTTTATTAAGTATTAAGATTGTAAGAAGTTGTTAAAAAAGTCAAAAATAAATTTAAAAAAGTATGGCCCATGGGGGGATCGAACCCACGACCTTCGCGTTATTAGCACGACGCTCTAACCAACTGAGCTAATGGGCCCGACGTACTGCAAACTTCAACGTGGCGAGCTGTCGAGTTGCTTGATCTATTTTTATGTCCTTAAAATAATTTTTATTCATTCATTATTATCAATAAAACTAGTACTAATCACAATCATACATACGTCAAGATTAAAAAATAAATCTCTTTGAAATAATTACGTCCATAAAAAAAACTTCTGCAGTTTTCAGAAGAAATGTAAAAATTTTCACCAACCTTTCATGCTGTCCTGTTTTGAGATTACGTAGGCACACTTTTCCATAATTATCAGGATTATGAATGGTTTTAAGTCATTAACAAGCACTTTTCCATCTTTTACCACTACACATTACTCATCATATTACGTTACATGATCTAAAATGTAAGGACATGCATTTTTACAATAGATGCGGTAAACACACTTGATAATAATGGACATAGAAATCAAAATGGAAAATCACGAACTGATTGGTACCGATTTTCCCCACCTGCAAACCGAAAGCACCGTACCCAAAAATGTTTTGCAAATAAAATGAAATTTCCTATGATAATAAAAAAATTGTTTTGTTTTATATTTTATCACAAAATAACTTGCCAATAATTCAATTGTTAATTAATATTGAATAATATACAGGGTGATCCAAATTTAAAATCCGATTCATAATTATTGTTTTTATGTAAAAAAAACTGAAATATAACACAGGATGTCTAAGAACCTTCATACATTTAATATTTATTTAAATTTTGATTATAAATTATACAGGGTGTTCCAGAAAAACTTGAAACACAAACCAATTGATATCTTTAAAATATCCACATATGTTTTGCTGTCCTATTCATAAATTATAAATTCTTTTCTTTTATAAGAAAGACCACTTTGAAAACAGTTTTCCATTTTGGTGAATTTTCTTAAAGATTACTTTTCAAAACTAATGATTCGGGATTTAATTTTAAAATAATTACCAAATCATAGATGTCTTTACAATAATGCGCTCTCTTATCTAACATCAATCAAAGGACGGTAATATTCACAGGATATTACAGAAAATAATCAGTACTGGCCAGGTTCGAACCCCAGGCCTGAAATTAGTTGCTTTCAGATAATCGTTTGATTTACAAATCTGTATTTTAATTTTTTCCGGATTTTTTACCCTAACCTACTCCCTGAATTACAAGCGCTGCAGTCGAGGTTCGAACCCTAGACCCGAGCTTGAATAGCTTTGAAAGAGAACCGAATTTTTCGACTTTATTTTATCTTCCCTTCCTGTCTTGGTTAATTAACAAAAATTTTGCAGTAATTTTAACGATACCATATCCTCCTATTACTCTTGAGGAAAGTAAAATTCTGTTTCTGATAGACAGGAAACGTTATCCTATCAATTTAACCACTTCATTAGCGTTCTCGGGTTGATCTCAATTCCAGAACATCGTTATTTAAGACGAGGCGCTTGAAGGCTTAACACCAACTGTATGAAGAGGCCGTGGCCCGTGAAATGGTACCAGGATAACGAATCCTTTGAAGCCGTTGCCAGTAGCCTCGAGCTGCTCCCGGCTTCTGATGCCGCGCATCCGGGTGTGAAGGCGCCGCAATCAGCGCTGCTTCGCGCTTTGACTGCCATTATTAAGTTTGGATAGTAAACTAAACGCCCCAGGACTTTTGCGTTTTGTGTGTTTCTCTCTGTATGTGACAGCTTTGTTAGAAAGCTCGGCTATTTTTCGGGTAATTCCAAAACCCATACGATAACACACAAACTTTAGTTTACGTTTACCCAGTCAGATAAAGGAAACTACAGAGAATCATGTGGATTTAAAACTTCTTCGTAGATTATTTTACCATCACAATCAACTCTCGGTTATGTGAATTAGTAAAAAAAAGGTTGTTCAAAAAATCGATTTGTTCATATAATGGAGAGTTACCGAATCATTATAACGGTCGGAAAAATTTTCGATTAGGTAACGCTCTTGACATTCAGGGTGACGAAAGAACGCTTGCAATCAGCACTGTTCACTGTACCGAGACTCCAAGTCCATTTTTCTTCTTGTTTTATATCTTTACTTCACTCGTTCTTCTTTCAACCCCTTTTCCATTTTGCCCACGTACCTTCTTTGCTGTCGACCGTTGTGCTACTACTTCCCCCACCCTTTTATATTCTGCCTATTCTACTTCTTTCTTTTTCTAAATTGCCAAGACAAAGAAAAATAGACAAAACCGTTAATTATCAAAATATAAGAAGTTTCAATTCCCAACTGAAGAAGCACAAGAAGAATTCCAAACCAGCTGAAGAAGAAGTACCAAAAGAACATTACGCCCAGCTGAAGAAAAAGAAGCATTTTCAGGGTCGCCCAAGAAGAGAAATTACAGGCCAGCTGAAAAATAAAGAAGAATCTTAGCTGATGAACTGAAGAAGAGAAAGAAGGACCTGGGAATTCTTCTTGCGCTGTTCTTGTTCGGTTGGATCCGAAATTCTTCTTGTGCGTCTTCTTCTTCAGTTGTCCACGAATTGATCTTATATTTTTCTTCTCTACCTTCTCACTTCTCTAATACCTCCTTCTCTTTATGGTACTCTTGCCTTTCTTTTACAAACTCTCCAATTACAATTGTCCTACATGGTCATGGCAGCCTTGATGTCGGTTAAAAACTTAAACCTTTTGGTGGTTTCAGTTGCAATAAAATTTAAAAAAAGTCCATGTTACGATGGGTTTTAGTCTAGCGACCAATCTGTAAGTATTATTTCAGTGAAGAGGCTTTATTTCCAATATGATTTGTCAGAGAAACAAAAATTTAGAGATGTTCAGAAATATAAGAAGTTAAAAGAAATAATAGAATTCGTTGAAGCGTTAGAGATAGAACGAGAAATCGGAAAAGGACATTCGCTCCGGGAGTCCGGGAAGGAAAGAGTCTTTCCTGTTCCGGGATCCCAATCGGACAACTTCGCTAGAATTAACGATAACCACTTACATAAATATCTGTAGCAATCACAGAATTCTTCTGGTGAATCGATTTAAAAATACAAAACGTTAATCACAGAAAAAAAAGATAAAATAGAATCACGTGCAGCGGCATGACTTGATAAGGGTAGATTTCTATTAAATCTGCAAAACACAAAGACTTTTGCATTTCTAGATATTAAACGTGTCAATCATTCCATTAAGATAATTTCAACGTGACGCTATGCGTATGCTCTCCCCTAAAATTACAAGCTTTTTTGTTCCTCCCCCTACGATATGAACTGTTAAAGTACGCCTTTGAAATAAAACCTAAAACGCGAATGAATTACGGCGCCGCCGCCGCTTTCCTTTTCTCTTTCACACACACCCCGATTCCTAAAATTTCTCCCAAAAAAAAAAACGTTAAATACCTTTTTAACACTCAATCTGATCTGATTGTTATTCGCAACACAAACGCAAAGAGTGCTGTGATTGTCACAAGCACATCAAAGTCGGCACGCCGTCGCTCAAGGCACTCCTGATTTACTTTGAACGTTTTGTTATATAATTTATTCACGCTTTTCCAAATTTCTTGGCACAATCACGTTTGCGAAAAAAAATCGCGAGGGTACATTTATTTGTATTTCTCTTCCGATTTAAAACAACCTCCTGGGGAACAGATTGAGGGATTCAGGGTGGTGTCCACCCTGCGGAAAGGATTCTCTTGTCGGTTTCCACGCCGCTGCCCGCCAAACAGCGCTGAAGTGAGCCGTGGAAACAAAAGCTAGTGGAGCGAGCACGAGAGCATCGGTGATGAATACCGAAACCCAGATCTTTTACTTCTGATACTAAAATCTACCCCTAAAGAATATAGAAGGCTTGTTTTATAATGATTTTCTTCTTTTTTTACAGGATATGCTACAAATACCTTATCTGGTATGACCAAAGCCACTTTAGATCCCCATGGACACTTACGACAACCAGGTAAGGATCAATAATCATTTTTTTTGTATAAAAAATACAAAGATATTGATTTCGGAGAATTAAAAGAATCATAGTCACATTAGAAAAAAAAAATCAAATACAATCGGACCTAGATGGCCAGTAACATGCAAATAAATATTTCAGTATTTAGAATATCGTTTTTATAATGTCTACTGTGATTTAAGTCGCAACACGTGTTCTATTACCCATCTCAATATACAGGGTGTTCTCAAAATTGTACCTGAATGGTCAGTAATATACCAACAAAGTCAAAAATATGTTTTTTATGTTCTAAGAAAATTCTTGTAAGTACGTACCTGTTCTAGTTGCCATATCTGTATACAGAGCGTCTCAGCACTGAACACCAAAATCTATAAAAAAAATAAAAACCTTGTTAGACATAATTCTATGAAATTTTTGTTTATCAAAATTGAGAGGGCCAGTACTTTTCGTTATTTTTTCTGGAGAAATTGACGTTTCGATTCGTCTGTGGCGTTTGTAGAATGTCTTTTCCAAGGCAGTGAGTAGAAAAAGTTGATTACAGCAGCTTTGTGTTCGGTAATGCCAACACAAGGGAGTAATGTTTGGGGCTAATGTGACAATCATTGAATCAGGGGCACAATCAGGTAATTATTGAATCGGGGGCTCAATCGGCGAGTTATTAGTCGCAAGGGATTTCGCCCCATGTCCTAGGGCTAGCAAAACTCACCACCAAACGATTTTAGTTCCAAGAAATAGTTACCTACCGAAAACACACGAGGGTGAATTTTTATATTAAACGAAAAATTCTTTGGATACAAGCCGCAATTTCGCTGATTATTAATATCCAGATTTTTTTAAGGTGCGGATATTTATTGGAAAACACAAACCTATATCTTTACACGAAAATCCACCCCTTGGATGTAGCAAAAGGTGGAATATTCAACATTTTTATCTCTTGAATATTCACCGAAGCGACATTTATTTGTTCACCGTCTGTCTCTTTTTGTACTACTTTCAAATAGAAATCTTATTTGGCCTACTTTAAATTTTATGTATCGGGGCTAAAATATCCTAAAGAATTTCTCCCACATTCTGTATAATTTTCAAAAAACTTGATCTAGTACTCAATAAATAAAGTATTTTCGATTTGATATTGATATGCGTTACGGTCGTTGATTCTACAGCTATGTAATGCAATATGTTTGACGTCTTGGCTGTTGTAGTCACCCCAATCCTAGCAGAGGGTGGCTGTCATGCTGTGGCGCCTTTGTGCCACTCGTGCGAAACATCCACACTACATCAACAGGGCGAACTTTGATATGTCCTCATCTCCGATATATAACCCATAGAACAAAAGGTTGTTTATTACTTTGGAAAACCGATTAGGTTACTAAAATTATATGAGAATGGTGGGTGGTCCCAAAGGGGTGTCGCGAATCAAATCTCCATTAGTTTTTCCTGTTTGAATTAGATTTAGTCCAACTTTGATGTGTCAACATTCTGATTGTAAATTTTCCCTTCGTTTCTGACCGTGTAGGAAAATCTTCCCTTATGCTCCCCTTGCTCAAACGAGGGGTTAATAAAAATGCGAGAAGAGTTATGAAAAACTCATGCCATAAGATTACACAAAGCGTTTAATTTTAACAACACCCTGTATATTTATAAAAATAATCGAGAAAATTAAAAAAATAATTTAGCGAAATTTTAATTTTTATTTTAAGGGTTGGGGTAGAATTTTCCTAGGATCCTTGATTTTTCCCTTTACGTCACTATTCTTAGTAAAATATTATTCTCGTAATTTTAATTTTTTTTCCCTCCCCATTTCCAAGAATAAAATTAAATATAAATTTTATAGTAGGTATTTCATTGCTTTGGGGTTACGGTGAGAACAATAAGCTATTTACCCTTACTCAAGCAAGGGTCACGCTAACTTCGTGCAATCAGATATCGGTCGTGAAGTCGCCGTCAGACAGCAGCAGTCCGGCCGGAATCTAACATCATGCGAGATCTGACCCCGATAACCGGAATGTAATGAGAAAGCAAAGCTTTTAACTTTAACCTACAACCCCTGAGTGTGGGAGTTGTCAGAAGATAACTCGGTGTTAGAGAATATAACGATAATGTTTCTTCATTACTCAAACAAAATATCGCAAACACGAAATAGAAATCAATGTAGGTAGTAGAACATACAGAAATTATTATTTATAAATACAAGTCACGAAAGAGTCACTTTACGGAACAAGGTTTGTTGAAGTACGAAAGCCGAATATTTTAAACCTTCTAGTCGTGATGTGTTCTGTATATTATTTTTTCTGCAAGCGCCTTAACCAACAGAAAATTTCTACTGACAATCAAGAAAGTGTGATAAGATAAATAAATAAATTGAGTATGAAAATTGTACCGATCAATAGAGACAAAGGATTTAGTCCGTTGTCTTGAAGAAAAGAAAATAATCTCTCGGTTAGTTGGCACTTAGTTTGCGTGCAGAAATCTAGACAAATTACAAATACAACTGGAGGACAAAAACCGGTAGCTGTCACAGAAGTACTACTAATTTCTTTCTTTGCAAAAAATAATGCAAAAGCTTTTGTTATGAAATAAAATAAGCAATCGCATGCTTCAGTCATGACGTTAATTTATTGCCATGAAATATAAAAGGAATTTTTCCTTTTATTTGAGTCAACTGTCTTATAAAAGATTGCTATTAACTTTTTTTTAATTTTTTTACAAACCTGTGGCTAATACGTAAAGAGAGCAATTATTTAATTAAATTGGAAAGTTTCCATACTCAATTTATTTATCTTATCAAACTTTCTCGACTGTTCATCGAAATTATGAATATACAGTGTGTCCACGGATTGAGTGCATATAAGGTGTAAATGACAATTTTTTTTAGAGTTGGATCTTCATGTTCTGAAGATCGCTCCTGCTTAGTCTCAAACTAAGATATTGAAAAAATGAGCCAAATCAATTAATATACAGGGTGTTTTCTTGGCCGAAATCTAAAAATTAATCAAGAGTAAACTGTCTTTATTTTAGCAGATATAAGAAATATGTATTAGAAAAAGTTGTTTATAATTAAAAGTTATTGAAGATTTTCAACTTTTATACAAATCAGCCTACTTTGATTTTTTTTCATCAAAATCCAATACTTTTGAACTCATGTTTGTAACAAATAAAGTTTAGTATTTTTTTAATAAATAGTTATTTGTTTTTCAAGTACTTTGTTTAATTACTCTTCATGCATGGGTCATTAAAACCACAAATAAAAAATCTCATGTTGATGAAAAAAATCAAAGTAGGCTGATTTGTATAAAAGTTGAAAATCTTCAATAACTTTTAATTCTAAACAACTTTTTCTAATACATTTTTGTTATATCTGCTAAAATAAAGACAGTTTACTTTTGACTAATTTTTAGATTTCGGCCAAAAAACACCCTGTATACTAATTGATTTGGCTCATTTTTTCAATATCTTAGTTTGAGACTAAGCAGGAGCGATCCTCAGAACATGAAGATCCAACTCTAAAAAAAATTGTCATTTACACCTTATATGCACTCAATCCGTGGACACACTGTAGATGATTTAAATTTTTTTTCAGAAGAAATACTATATGGAACAAATCACGAAAGTGTCACTTTACGGGACTCATAGGCTTGAAGTTTTCAACCGTACCGCACTTCACTAAACCCTTCATCCCGTAAGGTGACTTTTTACGTAAATAATGATTAGATTCACTTCAAGTTAAGTAATATAATTTTTCATGGCCTTCTTTTTTTCTTTTTTAATTTTCCTTCATTATATTTTCTAATAAAATAGCGGCGATTTAAACTTTAAATTAAATAAGAACAGTAAAAAGTATGTTAGTAAGTAGTAGGGAGCATTTAAAAGAAAAGTCTGAAGTGAAAGAGAGAACTGCGACGTGAGGGGTTGAAAACCCTTCTTGAATGCTCACTCAGGAGCCGTTTGATTGACCTAAAGAGTCGCTTTGCCACCTAATTATTTGCTACTGATGTTTACCACACACTACATTTGACGAACAGAACCATTATTAAAAGAACTACGAGTAGCTGCTGGTACTCTCCGGATGTAATTAATTTTCTGAAGAAGATTTTCCTTGTAACGTACAAATAACGTTTGTTAAAAGTAAAGACCGTGAATTTTTTAATTATAAAGACATCTATCGATAAAATTAATTAATTATTTCTTTTTAATTGAATTTTTTGTCATTTTATATCTGATTTTAATTCAGATTTGTCTTTTGGACAATTCTCTTTCAGACTTGTTTGGTATGTTTTTTTTCTTCTCACTTCCTTGTCCTACTCATAATTTTTTCCCTCACTTCTCTTACAGGTAACTTATCTTCCACCCCGTTTCATCTTTCCCTGCCACTACGTTCTCTATTTGCTCTATACTCCTTCCACTCATTCTCTCTTTTTTTACTTATCCTGTCCACCTGAAATCATCTTCGTCCTCTCGTTGGTTCGCATTCTCTTTCAACTCACCCTCTAGTTATTTCGTCCTCTTTTTCCCAACTTGCTTTCTCTCATATTTTGTTCCCATTTTTTGCCCTCTCCTACATGACCTGTTCTGTCCTTCCTCCACCCATTTAACTTGCCATTTCTTTCTTTGTCGTGTCATTCCACTCCAATTCTCTTATTCCCTTCTTCTCCTTCCTTCCTTTATTCACCCTTTATTTCCGCCATCCGTTCTCTCACTCACTACCTCCTTCCTCTTCGTATCCTGTCTTTCTTCCACTCATTCTCTACTTCTTGCACTAATCTTCACTTTTCTCTTATCCGCCCTACTCTTCTTCTTCTATCGCTCGCATCCTCGTCCATTAATTTTCCAGTTCTGTCACTCTCTCCTCAATTTGTCGTATCCTTCCTCCCCTCTCCTTTCTTTACGTATCCTGTTCTTCCACCACTATAGTTATAGGTACCCTTTATTATTATCTCATCCATGCCGTCTCTTTCTCTTTTCGCCTGCTATCTCTGGCACCGATCTGTTATATTGTATAAAAATTAAACCGTGTTACTTAATAATTGTATTTAGAACAATTTCTTGATGTGCAACTGATTTGTAGTATTATTTCCAGATCCATATCAAATGTTTGGACCAACCAGCAGTCGACTAGCGAGTTCAGGTAATTTCACTTTCCATAATTTGAGTAGGTCGTAGATTTCGAGTGGGCGAAAAGCCATAATTATTATCTCATTAGCATGATACAAGTAGCGCTTAGATTAAGCAAAAGGAAACGGAAAAATCGTTTCATCAGGAACGAAACGCTATCCCGAAATTAGGAAATCTTGCGGACACGCCAGCCTAAAAACTTATTACGCTTGGCATTTTGATTCCAATAATAACGTAATTTTCCCAAATACAAAATGAAGGATTGCATGTTGTAGCAAAATCAAATCAGAAATAAACTACGCTAATTATATACCAGTGACGTGTGCGGTCACGTGCCGGTGCACCCCCACAGCCGGGTTCAAGTTAAAAATTGTCCAAGGGGCAAAAGTGGATGATATTATGTCCCCCCATGTGAAACAAAAGTTAAATGGGTTCAGAAAGCTATCATTAAATAAACATTAGTTGATAAAATAATGATTTAATGACGTTTAGCGTAGTTTTTTTCACTTTATTTGAACTGTAAATCTGGCGGACACTCCCTTATTGACCCTGTAATTGCCCATTTGACTAATGTTTCTTCCATTGCTGGGGCTATTTAAATAACGATTTTTATTTTCACGTTGGAAAACACAACTTACCCCCTGAATTAGGGTTATTTTTTAATTTCATTGTAAACAAACACCTGCATGTATTTATTTTTAACTTTTTTTGTATACCTACATGCCTCAAATTATCTTTCACAAATATTAACAAACTTTGATATTTAACGAAAATTTATTGCTAAAACAAGCTAAAAAAATCTTTTAAGTCCTCAGTAAACTTAAAAAAAAACACTCATTCAATTTCTTCTTAGACCCCACCCCCTGAAATCTTGTTCAATTCTTTCGATACAATTTTTTGTACCTATAGCGTCACCCTGAATAATATCTTAAAGGGAAAAGTGACTTTTTTTCTGAGTCACAAGAATATTTAGTTTTCTGGAAAATTACTAAAAATATTGTTCCGTCGTTTCACAAGTGAATGTCATGTTATTTTAAAATGGAATGAAACTGATTTTACACCGAATTCCTATTCGTTGAAAATAAAAGGAAACACAAAGGTGGTGCGTGCCAGATAATGCGTGCCCGGGTTAGAATTTATGTAGGACCAAATTTAGATGAACCTGATAACAATATAAAATATTATGCTGAAGTGAGAAAAAGATAAATATATCCGGTAATACCACTTTCCGTTATATTCTCTCTCAAAAATTTACTTGAAATCTAAATTTAAAACATAAACAAATATCTACTGTTAGAAATAAGAAAAAAGAAATAGAAAAGTCTAAAACCATATTTTTTTGCTTTAGCTTTCAGATATTCAGGTAAGCAAGACATATTTAAAAAAATTCCAAAATAATTTTCTCGTCCCAAAAATAATCGCTTTTAGCATGTTAGGCTATTACCTAGACTCGGAACGCCTACCCGAATAGAACTGTAGTTAGAAATAAAAAAAAAAGTCAGTTCGGGATTCGAAACCAAGAGCAAATAATTAAACGACAACTGAATAATTTGAAACTTACATAACATTGGGAATAAAAATTAAATCATATCTTAATCAGAGAAAAGGAGAACGAACAATTATATAAGAGGAAGTGTTATTTCCAAATAAATTCCTAAAGGGGGGGGGGCGTCCTATAGTGCATCTGAATCATTCATTTAACGACAGTAGTTAACGTCAAAAATTAAATTCATGTTAAGGAAGGTTTATATTGGGTATCTTCTGGTACTGACGTGCTGTACACAAGCTTTACATTGAACTTCATTTTTGTCGTTAAGTAAAAGTAAACGACTGTCGTTAAATAAGCGATTCGGATACGTAATAGGGGATGAAAAATTTAAGCCATATTTTTTCGTTTACTTTATATTCTATTATTTTTTTTTAAATTTAGGAAATAATTAATTTTGCAAATGTCATAACATATTCATGTGTCACCCCTCCGAGAAAAAAAAATGGAGAAAAAAACAATAAGCAGTAATAATTATGAAGAAGTGTGTCCAGAACATGTGTTAGAGTTTCCGACTTCCAGGTGCATGTTGTTAAATCACAGACCCGTGCGTCCGTTTCCTTCCGCCACATTTACAAGTTAAATCACATTTGAATTTGTAATTTACAAACTGACAAAAACATGATTACTAAATTATGCCAAACCCTGAATTTATCAAAACGTTCTATCCGCATACACATCTATAACTACCACCACAGAAATAAATATACGCAACCAGTTCCTTTAATAACACAAAATCACGTCAAGTCACTTTCGAAACGTATCGATCTCAACAATTCATGCTTGATGTAATCGTTCTTTGAATATTATCCAAAATATTAAGGAAGATTTTCAGAAAAGAGTTCCTGACCATCTTCAGGAAAACTAATCATTTAGGGATTAATTTTTTTCTTGAATACTTTGTACGTGAACTTTGCATTGAAATTATTTTTACATTAAAAATACGTTAGAAAATATTTTGTGAATAATCTAAGCCACCTTGAATCGATTAGGTGTTGCAAAGTACATTATTATCAAGATTTACATTAAAAAAATAACATTTGATTTAAAAATATTTTAAGTACAATTACTTTCCTTCTAGTTCGATTATACACGATTATATACAGTGTGTCCACGGATTGAGTGTAAATGACAATTTTTTTAGAGTTGAATCTTCATGTTCTGGGGATCGCTCCTGCTTAGTCTCAAACTAAGATATTGAAAAAATGAGCCAAATCAATTAATATACAGGGTGTTGTTTTGGCCGAAACCTAAAAATTAGTCAAGAGTAAACTGTCTTTATTTTAGCAGATATAACAAAAATGTATTATAAAAAATTGTTTAGAATTAAAAGTTATTGAAGATTTTCAACTTTTATACAAATCAGCCTACTTTGATATTTTTCATCAACATGAGATTTTTTATGGTTTTTATGGTTTTAATGACCCATGCATGAAGAGTGATTAAACAAAGTACTTGAAAAACAAATAATTATTTATTAAAAAAATACTAAACCTTATTTGTTACAAACATGAGTTCAAAAGTATTGGATTTTGATGAAAAAAATCAAAGTAGGCTGATTTGTATAAAAGTTGAAAATCTTCAATAACTTTTAATTCTAAACAACTTTTTCTAATACATTTTTGTTATATCTGCTAAAATAAAGACAGTTTACTCTTGACTAATTTTTAGATTTCGGCCAAGAAAACACCCTGTATATTAATTGATTTGGCTCATTTTTTCAATATCTTAGTTTGAGACTAACATGAAGATCCAACTCTAAAAAAAATTGTCATTTACACCTTATATGCACTCAATCCGTGGACACACTGTAGAATCAATTTTTTTGTACGAAATAATCAGAAATCAATTAACGTACAAAGAAAAGAGTTTTCTTTACCAAATCAAAAAATATAATGGTAGTTAAATGCCTTGTAATAGAAAATTATCCCTTACGAATAGCTTAGCCCTCAAACAGCGACTTCTGTGTAGAGCGAAATACCGACAAGGCGCAGCTAAATTAATTTCAGTAAAATTTACAATCTTTTAACGTGTCTCGGATATTTTCAATAAACACTCATACGAACAAATTCTATCCTAACATAATTGTTTCAGGTTCAGGTCAAATCCAGCTTTGGCAGTTTCTATTGGAGCTCTTAAGCGACTCTTCCAACGCTGCTTGTATAACTTGGGAAGGAACAAACGGCGAATTTAAACTCACCGATCCTGATGAAGTTGCCCGCAGATGGGGAGAAAGAAAATCAAAACCAAATATGAACTACGACAAATTATCAAGGGCCCTCAGGTATTTTTTTTTCTTTTACTTAAGCAGTTTTTTGTTCCGAATAATTTTATGGTGTTTAATTTTCTTTCGACCTACCCTGTAGATACATCAATTATCAGGTCTTTTCGATTTTTTCCCTGTGATTTTCTATTTTATAAAACGATCAGTAAAAAGATTAATAGCACCAAAGCGCAATCTTCGACATTGGACCGAATAAAAAACTTCTATTTCAGTTCAATTCGGGGGCAAATAGCATTTGTCATATTCCAGTAATCCGATTCGTTTTTGCAATTTTTTTACACAGATAAAGGTTGAGTATTTAGTTGGACCGTTTTCGCAATAACCAAGTCAAAGGTCGTAGTCGGCGTGGTTGGGGCAACACGAAATAGGGGATGGGGTAATCCCATTGCTGTGTTCATTTGTAGCAATTAGTGGCCGATATCGGCTAATGCAGTTCGCTCGTCTGTTTTTCAATTCCAGAACGTGATTGTGCCCTCAATAATATATAATTGATAATTTAGTTTTATCCGAAATACTTTTCTTTCTTTCACCGAATTATCAAACGCCTTTTTTTACCCTACCCGTCAATAGCCACATACAAAAATACAGTTGTAATATTATAAACACCATCGCAAGACCTTACAGGAACTGTAAATCACTCAAAATTGTTAGGTAGGTAGGTATCTTAATTTTGTGAGTGGTGCACCGTCCTGATAAAAACATAAAATATTGCAATAATATATTTCAAGAGTTTTCTTCTTACATGGATTCGATATTTTTTCCACATTCTTATTTTTATAGAATATACTGAACCTCAGACTGTACCTACAGTGTGTCCACGAATTGAGTGCATATAAGGTGTAAATGACAAATTATTTTTTTAGAGTTGGATCTTCATATTCTGAGGATCGCTCCTGCTTAGTCTCAAACTAAGATATTGAAAAAATGAGCGAAATCAATTAATATACAGGGTGTTTTTTTGGCCGAAATCTAAAAATTAGTCAAGAGTAAACTGTCTTTATTTTAGCAGATATAACAAAAATATATTAGAAAAAGTTGTTTAGAATTAAAAGCTATTGAAGATTTTCAATTTTTATACAAATCAGCCTACTTTGATTTTTTTCATCAACATGAGATTTTTTTATTTGTGGTTTTAATGACCCATGCATGGAGAGTAATTAAACACAGTACTTGAAAAACAAATAATTATTTATTAAAAAAATACTAAACCTTATTTGTTACAAACATGAGTTCAAAAGTATTGGATTAGATGAAAAAAACAAAGTAGGCTGATTTGTATAAAAGTTGAAAATCTTCAATAACTTTTAATTCTAAACAACTTTTTCTAATACATTTTTGTTATATCTGTTAAAATAAAGACAGTTTACTCTTGACTAATTTTTAGATTTCGGTCAAAAAAACACCCTGTATATTAATTGATTTGGCTCATTTATTCAATATCTTATTTTGAGACTAAGCAGGAGCGATCCTCAGAACATGAAGATTCAACTCTAAAAAAATTGTCATTTACACCTTATATGCACTCAATCCGTGGACACACTGTATATACAGGGTGGCTCAACAAAATTTGTCTACCAGATATTATGTATTACAGAAAAAACTTTAAACAAAAATTGTAAGGAACAAAAAGTAACACATTTTAAAATAGTTTTTAATTATACAGGGTGATTCCGTTGTGGTGTTACAAAGCTATGATTGGAATATACCAAGCTCCGATGTCTGTCAACGCGATTTTTTTATCAAACGCCCTGCACATTAATCTTATAACTGAAGTCCTTAGTTGTTGCGAAATTTCTTTGAAAAATGTAACTTTTACAAACCTTTACAGTATGGCGCTTTTCCCCTGAAAACCGTTTAAAGAAAATCAAACTGAAAAGGTAAATTTCGTGAAACCTGGTGGTAGTAAAGGACGCGAATATAATTTCCGGATCGGACTGCAGATATAATTGCGAAATCAATAAGGACGGCGGCAGCGGAATCCGGAGGATGTAACAGTCTCCGGAGTCCTCCGGACCCGGAACATGTTGGAATACACCGGACGCACTAATATGCTCCACAGCCGCCTTTGTATTCCTACCACATACGCTATATGTATCACAACCAAATTTAATGAAATCGAACTTTTTTTTTTTTTCAGATATTATTACGATAAGAATATCATGACGAAAGTTCATGGAAAGAGATATGCGTATAAGTTCGACTTCCAAGGGTTAGCAGCAGCGACACAACCCGCAACAAGCGACCCAAGTAGTTACAAGTATCAAAGCGAGCTTTTTATGAGCTCTTATCACCACAGCGCTAAACTAGGGGGATTCATGAGTCCCCATGCGGGCATTCCTAATTCTACAGGTATGTAAAAGTTTATTATTAATTACCCTTAATGGAATAATCCCTAAGGGTATTGATTTGAATAATTTTTACCCTGAAAGTATGAAATGCTCAAGAGAATCTTCGAATGAATTAACATGCAAGTCACAAGTGAAGCAGCGAAGGCTCTCGTAACACGTACGTAGTAACACTTGCACCCCCTTAATGACGTAATGCCCTGATTGTGTATTGTTTCGCCCCTCGAGAGCACATTACCCGTCATTTAATCGGCCCCTCCCAAATAAGGATATTGTTAACAAAACTACCCTAATGCCCTTTACTGTAGTATACGCGTAGTAGTACATGAAAAAGATATTTTCTACATCAAGAAAATATTTAATTTTAACGTGAAAATTTTGAATGTGTGTTTATCCTATCATCCCGACAATAAAGCAAAGGGAAAGTGTAAAGCAAATAAGAAGTTGGCTGCACTTGGCAGTTGTCATCCGCAACCCATTTGAATAGCAAACATTTCTTAAGTTTTGAATAAACATGGGGGGTGAACTAATTTGTATGCCCTTCTTGTGATGTAACATCTTCTGGATTAAACGTATATTTTGTAAATTATAGTGGCGTCGAGAACTCCATAAATTATTGCAAATTGCCTTTCTATGACTTTGGGACAAATGAATTGCATTAACACGCCACATAAATCCGATGTAACGTGATGGGAGGGTGTACATCATAGATGGCTTTGTCTCACTCAAAACAAAACGCATTGCTCGAAATTAACCGACCGTAGTAACAAAATAATGACACAAATATTCAGCCAAATCCTTGAATTATCCTTCAATTGTTCTCTGGTTCTTATCAGACTCGATATTTTGATTTACAACCAAAAAAATTTTAATCCCAGTTTTCTTAGTATGGAAGTCTTGTAACATTCATTATTTCGAAAGAAAATTAGGGGTTGGTTTTATTTCTAGTAAAATAACACCAATATTCGCCCTGATCCTTGAATTTTCAAGAACTTTCATTTATTCTCCGGCACTTACAGACTCGTTGGTTTGATTTCGAGTAAAAAATTCTCGGGATTTGAATATCTTCATCCCGAAAGTTCCTAAACCCCACGATGACGTCGTCACGTAGCTAGGTTTGATTCTGAACCAAAATGTTCTAAATTAAAATATTTTCGCCCTGAAAGCCCCTAACATTCACGACGTCGTCACGTATTGGTTTGAGTCTAAGCTAAAAAGCTTCAAATGAGAGTATTTTCGCCCCGAAAGACCTTAAACCCCACGACATGATCACGTAGCTAGGTTTGATCCTGAACCAAAAAGCTCCAAATTAAAATATTTGAGTCTAAACTAAAAAGCTCCAAATGAGAGTATTTTCGCCCCGAAAAACCTTCAACCCCGCGACGTGGTCACGTAGCCTAGGTTTGATTCTGAACCAAAAAGCTCTAAATTAAAAAAAATTCGCCCTGAACGCCCCTAACATTCACGACGTCATCATGTTGGTTTGATTCTGAGCTAAAAAGCTCTAAATGAAAGTATTTTCGGCCCGAAAGACCTTAAACACCACGACGTGGTCACGTAACTAGGTTTGATTCTGAACCAAAAAGCTCCAAATTAAAATATTTTCGCCCTGAAAGCCCCTAACATTCAAGACGTCGTCGTCACGTTGGTTTGAGTCTAAGCTAAAAAGCTCTAAATGAGAGTATTTTCGCCCCGAAAAACCTTAAACCCCAGGACGTGATCACGTAGGTAAGTTTGATTCTAAACCAAAAAGCTCTAAATTAAAATATTTTCGCCCTGAAAGACTCTAACATTCACGACGCCGACGTCGACACGTTGGTTTGAGTCTGAACTAAAAAGCTCTAAATGAGAGTATCTTCGCCCGTAAAACTCACGACGTCGTCAGTTGGTTTCATTCTGAGTCAAAAAAAAGCTCAAAATTAAAATCTCTGGTTTGATTCGGAGTAAAACATGCTCTGGATTTGGATATCTTCGTTCTGAAAACTTAATTTCAGGCAGAATTTTAATCTTTATCCGTTGTTTTCAGATATTAATATAATTATTTTATTTTGTTACAGCATCGATATTTCCATCCCCTGGTTCGTATTGGAGTAATCCAAGCGCAAATCTATATTCAAACATTGCCGCAACCACACATTCGATCAGCCACCATCCGGGGCCCCACCTAGGTGCACCGCCACTGGGTTCTTATCCCCACTACGCATGACCGCCTCCTTCCGCTTCACCAGGGGCGGATTGGAGCAAACGACTACCCGTGTGAAACGCCACTGTCTAGCAGACAGTAAGTGAAACCAAAAAATAATAATAAAAAGGACACGCAAGTAAATGTTGTTGATGAATATTAATAATTAGCATAGAAAATATGTATAAACAAACGTACCTAATTTGCCAATCTCTAGTAGTCATAGAAGGGCGTAGAAGACTGTACGTAGTAATAGAGTTGTCCTGTTCATATATCTTTTCTAGTCAGAACCAAATGAGGTATTTTTTGGCAATATGGTAACCCGTATAATATCAGTGCAATCAGTATAATTATATGTGTTTGTAAAATCTAAAAATGTTTAGCGTAGTAACACGAACCGCAGAAGCGGGACTGTGATATATAATACACAAGATATATTTTTAACTTTTTAAGTGTAATATAAAACATTATTATAATTATTATTCATCATTCCTACCCCCCCCCCCCCTCAACATTCTTATTTTATTCCAAATTTATTTTTTATGGTTTCGTCACTGAAAGTTGACAGTGGTGTGTAGAAAGAAGCTCCAATGTATACCCCAAATTGAATATTTTCCTAATTAATATAAAATCTAGTTACCTAAGCTTTAAAAAAAATACTATACCATATTAAGAAATTTTTGTAATAATTTATTTTTAGCTGCAGAGTGTTTGAATCATTTAAAAAAGATTAAATAATTCAAATTACTACAACTTTCAGTGGCGTCCGTTAGGCGTTTGCACTTTTAGTTAGATATTACGCTTTCGTTTTTACCTCAATTCTTTGTACATAAAGAAGATTACAAAATTAGCCAATTGTTGTACTGCTTTAGCATAAAAACGACAGGGTGATTTTTTTTGAAAATCACACAGCAAAAATAAAAACAAAAATATCAAGTGTATAACTAGTCCTATATAATAAATGTCGGATATGTATACCATACGGCCATTTTGTTAAAAAGCCATACACAAAATGGCTACAAAATGTATAAATGTTATGTATTTATTATATAAAATAGACTAATAAAAATGATGTTCGGTTTTGTAAACACACAATTTTATTATTTTACCCTTAATAACACACAGATTGGTCTTTAGAATTTAAACACCCTGTATTAAACAGGATGTCCGTAAATGTTTGCAATAAAGCATTCGCCACATCAAAAGAAGCGAAACAGTTCCTGAAAACAATTTATTTCATGGCGTCCCCATAAGGGACGCCCCTGATATAAACAACAAATAAAAACAAACACGACACAAAAATATAAAATAGAACCTTGCCTGTATTCCCAAAAATATACATAGGGGTTGTTGTTAGTTGAATAAAAAAAAAATTTAAAATGGTATCTAAAGAAAATTATGGTTACGTTATAAGTTAACGAGGTAAGAATTTTAAAGTA
This sequence comes from Hemicrepidius hirtus, assembly GCA_963082805.1. Classification (NCBI taxonomy): domain Eukaryota; kingdom Metazoa; phylum Arthropoda; class Insecta; order Coleoptera; family Elateridae; genus Hemicrepidius; species Hemicrepidius hirtus. Next base: position 29,583,168 of record OY720165.1, read on the forward strand.
TTCGTCACGCCTTTTCTTTGTATCGTAAATCATCCACGTTAGGGGAGTTCGTAATGGTTACTTAGAAGCGTCATCGCCGCGACGCTCTGTCGACGCTCCATTGCCGACTTGTCATGGGCAATCAAGCGAAAATCTAAAATCTGCCACAGTCCGTTGAATATCTGCCTGGATTTTTGCTTTAAACCATTAAAAGATGGATGACTACCAACCCTTTACTTTTAAAAATAAAAGAACATGAAACACCTTCCCACCCTTTTAACGATGAGTCGCCACTTAATAAAAAGTAAGACACTCCCCGTATGTCTTATTCTATAAGGATATGACTCTAATCAACTTTACTGATTTGGCCATATAGCTCGCCGGACCTTACACTTATAAACCCGAAACGTCTCAGTTTAGTGCTATCTGGATGTAAAGTCCCACAATCTCTATGGCCAACTGAATTAATTTTTCCGTAATTTCCAGCAGGTTTTTAAATTAATTTCTGATTTGGCCATGTTGTTCGCCTGACCTTACACCTACGAACAGACTGAACATCTCAGTATGCGTATAAAGCCCGGCGAGTCTTATGGCCAACTGAATTAATTTTTCCGTAATTTCCAGCAGGTTTTTAAATTAATTTCTGATTTGGCCATGTTGTTCGCCTGACCTTACACCTACGAACAGACTGAACATCTCAGTATGCGTATAAAGCCCGGCGAGTGTTATGGCCAACTGAATTAATTTTTCCGTAATTTCCAGCAGGTTTTTAAATTAATTTCTGATTTGGCCATGTTGTTCGCCTGACCTTACACCTACGAACAGACTGAACATCTCAGTATGCGTATAAAGCCCGGCGAGTGTTATGGCCAACTGAATTAATTTTTCCGTAATTTCCAGCAGGTTTTTAAATTAATTTCTGATTTGGCCATGTTGTTCGCCTGACCTTACACCTACGAACAGACTGAACATCTCAGTATGCGTATAAAACCAGGCGAGCGTTTATGGCCAACTGAATTAATTTTTCCGTAATTTCCAGCAGGTTTTTTAATTTAATTCCTGATTTGGCCATGTTGTTCGCTTGACCTTACACCTACGAACAGACTGAACATCTCAGTATGCGTATAAAGCCCGGCGAGCGTTATGGCCAACTGTATTAATTTTTATAATAATTATTTATCTCTCATTCATCGAACTACCTTTGGCCATACAGTTCACCGGACTTTACACTTTTGTTGGAAAATTCTACTTGGAACCCTTATCTTTTGGGTAAGATTATCAGAGAAGAAAATTGTAATGGTGGGAATGGTTGCCCCTAAAATTTGTACCGCTTCCAACATGTTGAGATCCGAAACGCGTTTTCGTGTTGAAGCGAAATCGTGCGTAAAACATATGCCTGTCGGCCGCCACGCGCCGCATAATGACGTAATAATGTATTGATACACGCACGCCACCCTCACTTTAACTCCATTTCAGACTTGGATTGTACCTACTTTTGATCACTTTTCTGTTCTATACGGTTCGTGTTTTCAAGATGTTTTATAATCCATGAAAAACGCGTTTTACACGCTTTCCTGAACTTTAAATTTTTATATCATGTCAACCTTCCCCTTACAAAACTTTCCAGGATAATAACAACACTTTGGTATAAAACGAAAAATTTACTTCCCCTAGCAGAAATCTACTAATTTTGACCAATCATGCATCATTAAAAGATCTTTTTCGGGTCCTTGGCCACCACAATCGCCAGATCGTATTCCAAAAAAAAAATTGAGCCTTGGATTTTTTTTAAAGAATCTTGTTCAAATCAGCCTCGGAAATGTCCAGCAACCAAACGAATTCATTTTACGAATCAGTGACAGCTATTACGGCCAAATTCTTACGGAATTCAATCGAATAACTCTTTCAGGTCAAAATAGTGGACAAATTCCTTGAATATTTTTGTTTGTCGTATGAAAAATATTTTGAACAATAAAATTCCATCACTAGAGAATGCATTCTGCAACTCAATTATAAATTCAAACAGAAAATTAATTAATGACCCTCATGTAATGTTTTATGGTCATAAAGCACATTGTTTCAATTTTTAAAGTTGCAAGGGAATTTCCCCTGGTAATAAATTCAACAATAATAAAAAAAAATTGTAAAATCCAAAGATGATTTGGTTAATTATTGGGATCGTGTGTGCAAAAGAACTCTCGCGGAGCCAGGATTCTCGATTGCATTTCCGGCCATTCCGGAACGGATCCGGAGCGGATTGGCCGGACTAATGATCGATTTTGTTGGCAACCAATGATGTTCCTACAGGTAACCAAGCAACACTCACCTTGCAATTAATATCTACTAATGCATGATGTATATTTGAGCAAAATTATCGTAAGGGGGTGGGTGCAAAAATTACAGACTTACAAAAGAAACAGACGAAAACACTTAAAAGGATTATACAGGGGTGTTAGAAAGTTTTGTATCACATAATTATAATTGCTATAATTATTTTCTTATTCTACAAGAAAAATTCAAATAATGTTTTCTATTCTTTAATGGGACAAACAGACAATCCGGTGACTGTTTGCAAAGTCCACTTACAACTGATTTTTTTACGAAAACCTTCAATGATATTGTGAGCATTCTACAGGATGTTCATGAAAGGTGGGAACATTTTTTTAGATTGAAAAAAAAAGTCTTGGGACTAACTTCATTTTTGAAGAAAAAATGGTGGAGGCGCTAGGAAAAGCTCGCAGGCTGTTTAATTTGAAAAAACGTTCATGGAAGCTAAAAAATCACGGGGAAAAAATAACGTCGGATTCCTGTTCTACGTCCTTTTACCAGTTACTGAAGTAATTTTCGGGACCTATGCAACTTAAAAAACCTTTGATGTAGGTGATATAAAATTAGGGACGTGAGATTTACCTAGAACTGAGTTGTCAAAAGAATTTTTATTTGTTTTCAGACATTAGGCTAAAAAATTCTCAATCCTGTTAAAAATAGAAATAAAGAGAATAAGGTCTCTATGGCAAACACAAGATTATGTTGTACGATTGTAGCTACTGTCGCACTGTCCATTTTCGCTATACCGAAAGCAAACATAGGGGGTCTGTTGACACTAAATATTGACTGATTGGAAATATTGGTGTTTGCTTTGTATTTGATTGCCTGGACGTTTCACGGTTCTTACAATATAACTTAATTTCAAGAAATTTAAAACGCAAACATCCCCTACTAAACCTTTTAGTCTCTGTGCTAAAATTTATTCCACGTCCCTAAAATATCAATCGATAAAAAGGCAATAATCCTATTAGAGAAAAGTAAGAAATAATTTTTGATAAATCCCAAGAAGTAAAAATAAATCCTTTTTTTAAATTCCTGCCTCATTTATTTGAATTTTATGACTGTCCCTCGTAACAGAATTTTATTTCTTACACCACTGATGTTATATGTGTCAAAATAATCTGAACCTTGATTTCGTTTACCCTTCATTCAACCTTAATCCATCCCTGATCAAATGCAAATATTAATTTTATCCCTTGCATAAAAGAAGAACCCCTAGAAACCCTTTTTGTGTATTATTTTACAGGATTCTATTTCATATGAAAAGGAAAGTAAGCTTTAATACCGCTGCTAGAGAGCAGCACGTTACAGTCAATAAAATTATAAAACACAGAGAAACACTTAGTAAGCAAAATTACAAAAATTCAAACATCCCCAAACTATTACCCTTTGAAAATTATCGAACTTCCAAGGAAAATTTACAAGAATTTTTAATTAACCCAAACTTATAATATATCTAAAAAGAGCAAATTTTTATTTTAATTTTGAACCAAGTAAAAATAATTAAAGACGGTTCTGCATCGTTACTTGTCAACAAGCAGCTGGTCCTGTGTTATTAGTATTTGAATTTCAGTGTTGGTTATTATTCAGGTTTTGCACAGTGACCTATTTTGCATACGAGTTTTTTACTTCTTGAGGTAATTTATTTCAAAAGTTTCCCTTAGTAGTAATTAATTTTGACCTGGTTTTAGTAAAAGTACACAGAAGTCATGAACACCAAACATTTAACAAAAGGTAGGTGTGATATTACAATTTTTTTTAAATTTTAATTTTGCAATTTTTCCCTTAATAATTTTTTGTAAATAATT